>NQII01001124.1:317977-356074 GCA_002778355.1 Clitarchus hookeri | reverse complement strand
CTGCTGCCACAAGAAGGTCGTGAGTAAAGGGCAAGATTCGTGGAATCAAAAACTTCTGATTCGTGTTCAAATCTCCTCCAGAATAAAATGTTTTACGTTTATAAACTTCTTACGCAGTAAGATAACTGCATGATAAAAACTAATAATTATTTCGTAATCTCTTTTTTTTTCAAGTTGGAAGCAAAGGAAAACTAACTATAAAATGTACGGAGGGGTTATGTGAATTTACGAAAAGTTATGTGAAGTTTACGGAAATTCCATTATGAGACAAGAGGTTGCTGGTATAACTAATAAGCCTACTTTCCTCTGCATGGTTGCAAATAAATTTTAATTGAGTTCTTAAAAGCTTAGATGGTAGGTAGGCCTTGATGTCTCGTTGACGTCAATATAATTAGCGATGAAGCCAAAAACACATGCAACAGTACCGAGACAATTACAAATACACACGTGCCATGCCTGGGACTCGAACCCAGAAAACCTAGTAATAGAAGTTATACTACAGTCGACTGCACCACGGAGTAGGATTCGGAGCATAAACTTCGGATGTAATTGGTCTAAAGTTTCGAATTTTTAGGGTTCACTAACATGAAATATTTACATAGCGATCGTTTGAAAATAAGTGTCTGAGCCACTTAAAATACGTAGGTTTACATGGCCTACCATCGCACTACTTGTGTGAAGATTTGGGGGAAATTGGTTAATTGGTTCCCGAGGTATGTCACAAAGACTTTATATTCTTATTTGGTGCTATCATAAAAATTTCCCAAAAAAGAGGTTCTGTATACTATGATTTTAATATAATGATACTGTCAGCATAAAAAGTTAGGTTGGATTTGGTTAAATTGTTAAATAGCTATACCAAACATATCTAAATATTTATAAGGCCACCATTTTTAAAACCAATATGTTACCCTACTTAAATCGTGTAACTTTACATAGTCTTTTGTAGCACTAATAGTGTTCAAAACTTGGTGGAAATTAGTTGAATTGTTCCGGAAATATTTAAAAATTTTCCATTTTCTCATCTTGTAATATTTTACAAAAACAGTATCTCTATGCATAATTTATGCTTCGTATTAATACTATTAGCAAACAACATTTCGTTGAATTTTGTTGAATTGTTTTACATAAATAACATATTAATCTAAATTGATTTAAAAAAAGGCCTGCCGCACCTAAAACATGTTAGTTTATCCCATTGTGGCAATACTTGAATTAAAAATTCGTGGGAATCGGTTGATTGGTTCTCGATATATGTCATATAACATCCATTTTTCATTTGACGATCTTTATAAATAAAGGGGGGGGAAGGTTATGTATAAGCACATTCGATGAGTGTCATGGATACTGCCAGTATACAAAGTTAGGTTAAAAACGGTTATATATTTTCGTATATATATCACATTAAGCTAAAATGTTTTTATATCCGCTATTCTGCAAATAAGGGTATTACACCCTTCAAACATTTATATTAATATGATCTGCCTCACCGCAACTTCTTCGCCAGTTTTGGAAGACAGCAGTTGATTTTTCCCGAGATATGACACAAAAATATTATTTTTTTCATGCGGGGCTATTTTACAAAATGGCGGAGAAATGAGGCTCTATTAATAAACATTTGATAGTTCTAATATATACTGCCAGCATACAAAGTTAAGTTGAAATTTTTTTCGTACTTTCGTAGATATCTTACTAAGCTAAAATGTTTGTAGCCGCCATTTTGATAATAGGTGTTTGACCCACTCAAAACATATTAGTTTACATGTGAATGTGGCTCAAACAAAGTTGGAGCCACATTCACTGTAAATGTTGGCACATTGTCCACATCGAGCGACGAACCTCATAAAGGCTACCTGAAATGCTTATGTTCAAACGCGCGCTGGCACAGTAGAACTAGTGTGCCTAGCGCGCAGCCGACAAACAGATAAGAACTTCCGGCCCAACTGATAAGAACTTCCGGCACGGGCCCAACATCCGGTGCAGGTTGATGCACGCTATATTGAATCACTTTTCAAGGCCAAACCTGTGTTTTCAGTGTTCGTGATTGGTGCAGGGAAGTGAGAGGGTTCTGTGAAATTATTAAATGCAAATATTTTAATGCATGTTATTCTTTATTATGCAACGTAAACATACTGTACATGACCAAACATTCTTACATCACCATTAGTACCAACTAACTTTCTGAAAATCCAAATAGCATCTCCAAGTTCAAATCGCAACTTACGACGAGAATACAATACAGGATTAGATGCAATACTAATAACAGAATTAGATGTTGCAACAAGTTCATTGATGGCGAAAGTCTTCCAACATATTATATCTCTTGAATCTAGTTGACTCAAAAAGTTGACACCTGATACAGTGCTGTTGTGTGGATGTCTGTAGAAGCATACTTCGAGTATGCCAGAATTGTGTGCAGTCANTCGTCGTAAGTTGCGATTTGAACTTGGAGATGCTATTTGGATTTTCAGAAAGTTAGTTGGTACTAATGGTGATGTAAGAATGTTTGGTCATGTACAGTATGTTTACGTTGCATAATAAAGAATAACATGCATTAAAATATTTGCATTTAATAATTTCACAGAACCCTCTCACTTCCCTGCACCAATCACGAACACTGAAAACACAGGTTTGGCCTTGAAAAGTGATTCAATATAGCGTGCATCAACCTGCACCGGATGTTGGGCCCGTGCCGGAAGTTCTTATCAGTTGGGCCGGAAGTTCTTATCTGTTTGTCGGCTGCAGGGAGAAATGTGAGGAGATAGGGATATAGGTTATGAAAGATAAAAGCAGCCTGCAGAGGTGTGTCTACAACACAATATGACATATAAGGCAAATGGACTAGACTATGCAGCTATTAAATAAAAGGAAAGAGTAAACGTGAAAAGGACAGGAAGCAATGAAAAATGACAATGTATCAGTAACATGTTTACTATTTATAATTTTAGCAGAAAGGTGATTAGTGATAACTCCAGAAATATTGAATGGTAGTAGAGAGAATGTATACCATTACTGATGCCATAAACTCAATAGTTAAGGAAGGATGTTTTGGCCTTTGATAATTCACTGAAGAGCCAAAAAAAAAAAAAAACTGGCATAGGCGTGCGTATGTAAATAACAGAGGTATGGAACCAACCAGAGTAACGCGATGTGGTCGGCAGCTAGATCGGTTACTGCTGCTACAATGGCAGGTTATCAAGATTTAAGTGAGTTTGAACGTGGTGTTATAGTCGGCGCACGAGAGATGGGACATAGCATCTCCGAGGTAGCGATAACATTTGGATGTTCGCGTACGACCATTTCACGAGTGTATCTTGAATATCGGGAATCAGGGTAAAACATAAAATCTTCGACATCGCTGCGGCCGGAAAAAGATCGTGAACGAACGAGACAAACGACGACTGACGGGACTCATTAAACGTGACAGAAGTGCAACCTTTTCTCAAATTGGCGCAGATTTCAATGCCTCCTGCATACCTTCAGACATTAGTCGAGTCCATGCCACGTCGTCTTGCGGCACTTCTGCGTGCTCGCGGGGGCCCTACGCGATATTAGGCAGGTGTACCAGTTTTTTTGGCTATTCAGTGTATTTATTATGCCATTTCTAGGAGAACCAAGGAAATTGTGATGATTTACTGTACACGGCAATTATAGAAACCAAACATTTGGTTTAATTGTTGGTATAGGCCATTCACGGTTACTTCACACATTTCTAAAGCCCTGTTAAAGTTCTATTTTTGGTAACCGATTACGTATCCCTCCGCTTCTTGTAAACATAAACACTGTCATGTGACTTCTATGTTTTATCTGCCAAATGCTTTATTTACTGTTTTCAGCAGTACAAAGAATTCTGTTTAATTTCTAAATCCATTTCGTTCGTATATTCACAATTTGGGCCTTAGCCATACTTAGGTCAGCTTTATGACTTTTTAACAATGTCTAGTTTTACGGTTATTATTTTACATTGTTAGCAAATTTTTTATACATGGCAGAGCACATTACATGTAATACATGTTAGTACTTTGCCTCGACTGTGTTTAACCCTGTTACAACTGTGGAGTAAATAACTGTAGTATTTAACCTCTTGGAGCAACCAATCCAACGAAAAAGACAGTAAATTCACGCACGCAACTCGTGTCACTTATTTTTTATACGTAACAGCGACAAACTTAAAAAATAGTGATGTACATGAACACAAATAGGCCTACCGTAACTTTTATTCCGGTCATATTTCTTTGCATAGGTACTTAGTTTTTACTAGGTTTATTAAATTATTTATTTAAAATGTTCTGGCTAGGCTTTGTATTTTGTTGGGATTGTGGCAAACATTTAAATCACAGAAACATAAACACGTTACACAACTGTGTTTCAAACACCAAGGGCAAAGTTACAAAGTTGTGATAAATAAACAGACATGACATTCAAATAATTAATTTGGTCCTAAAAACAGTTTAACGTTAAAACATATAAATTTCGCACATCCTATATTTGCAGTCACACACGCAGAGCCAACATAACGTAAAGGCAACAATAATACTCTCGTATGTAGCTGTAATGACCAACGTTAAAGTATATTTATTCCTTCTGTGGAAATGCAGATTTATCACAACATCGTAAACTTGCCTAGGTAGATTGATAAACCCAACGTGCACAAACTTGATGCGGTAATTTTAAGTATATTTCGCTGGAAGAAAAATTAATATTTCATTAGGCCACAAGCAACACACATGTCATGTCACCAGTCGCCACTTCTGCCAACGTCGGATTTGTAAATGTCCCGCCATTACATTTAAATATATTTTAATAAGTATTAAAAAATTAAAATCTCGTTCCAGTTTTAAATTAAAAATTCAAATATCATTATTTTTGGTGTAATAAGTATGAAATATGCTAAAATTGAAAACACGTATAATTTTTTTGCTACTAATAGGGGTGCGAAATTTCCCGAGAGAGACAGCGACAAGCTCCGCATATTCAAGTTTCTTCGTCGGACGAAAAAAAAACACCATGTCACTTATGACCTGCACAGCGTAATTTGTACTGATATTTTTAACGGTAACAATGAAACGTGTTTCCACCAGTGCTACGTAAAAACTTAAACATTTCAATGGGCAACATTTAATTTACAGATAGCACATCAAAAAACTGGGTTAAAACAAAATTTTTACTGTGAAATATTTCTTACTAGCCGTTGCCAATACATCGCTGCTCTCGCTGTTTCCATATTAAAAACTAAATAAATATTACAAGAGTATAGTGGACACTAAGTGAAAGTTTCATTTATTCAATAATACAATTCCGTACTTTAAAGTTAATCATGGTGTTATATAGTTGTGGTATTCAAGTTATTCAAAAAAAAGGTTGGCATGTTACTCCTAGAGCGATTTTTCAAAGGTCTGTTTCAAAACATCCGAAGAATTTGCGAATGGACTATTTAGTTCGTCTGCGGATTTATATTCTGATCCCATTGTCAAGTACCATGTTAAACTAAAAGACTTTTCCCCAGAACAGCCAATATTAGAATTAATCCATTTTCAGTCTACCAGTTACGTACTTCAACAAGATGTGTTATTCGATGTGCTGTGTGCAGGGATTGATGAGTAAATTAAGAATACATGGAATCAGTTTCCTTGTAGAGTCTCTCTCATATAAGTTGGCGAGATTTTGACAGTTAGTGAGTGGCAATTTTACGTATACGAAACAATCAAAGTGTTATTTACAAAATCCTGTATCAGCTGATGCACGAACGAACAAATATTACGTTGGCTATTCTGAGTGCACTGACAACGATCATCAGACAAGCAGAAAATACGAGATAAGAAACAGTTCCTAGAATAGTTAATACATTTTATTTTACGTGGTCACAAAGTAGTGGTTGTTAGTGTTACAAACTAAACTTCGTGATAAAGTAGTTATGTATAGGTGTTCAAAATAAATTCCACAATAAAACGATCCGTATCCAAATGAAACGCAACTTCAAAACCTTTTTCACGTCGTATCCCCCTCTCCATCAAAGCTTTCCATACGTGCTTGATATTCATTCCAAAAGCATACAGAAATATTGCATAATATTGTTAAATTATTTTTTTTTTAATAATTTGATAAAATATATTTCAAATTCGTGTCGTTCCGAGCCAGTAATAGAAAAAAAGTCAAATGTTTAAAAGACGTGATGAAGAGGCAGGTGCCAACGCTACCTGTTGAACAATTCAAATGACTCGCATGTCGCCATGCGTGCCATCTATCCTCTCTTTCTCACAGCATTACCAGCCAGAAAAGAATAGCTTTCATGTGTAATAGCCTACATAACAAATGTACGAACAGATACCAATAGTTTTATCTTTCCACGAGCTCTGCATAATTTTTAAAGTGTACAGCGATTTTGATTACTAGTAATTTCTATTGGGCCGGTAATCGTTCGTCTACATCCAATAATCGCCGTGTTGTTCTCCCGAAAACCCATTTAATTGTTTCCGTGTTGTTACTATATTGTATTAATAAAACGAAGAAAGTGGGACGCGCGTGAATAGTTTTTAAGCAATTCTTACGTTATTCCATGCCTCATATTTCCAACTTGAACTGTTTAGTATCAGTAATAGCAGAATTACTGCTTTGCAATCAATAGTCATTGTTGAGTTGTTGGCGAATAAAAGTGCGTTGTTAATAAAGTTTCCCGAATTACTTTTAGTTCCAGTTATATTAGCTATGACGTCCAAAGTGTGATAATAGTTACAACTACCGTCTCGCAAATGTTAACCCAAATTCGCTGTCTCGTACAAATTAAAAAAGAGTTAGCAAATATTTAATTTTTTGCAAGGTTTTAATTTTTACTTTTATAACCTACGAATTTTTTAGACAGATGTAATTCTATAAATACCTAGAAATTTATTTTGCTTTAAAGTACAATGGCAAGTGGATTAGTTGACAGCGTGTTGATAAAAATACAGCGTCCACTTGACGCGCCAGCTGATGGCGAAAGGATACATAAACGAAAAGTAAACATTGGTGCTACTTTCGTCGAACTGTCAAAATCTCGCCAACTTACATGAGACAGACAATATGTACATCCACAAGTAATACAATCTAAATCTATTTAAACTTGTTATAATTTAAGTAATGTTCCCTTATTGATGATAAAAATACTGTTTAATATTTTTACATAACAGAGTTTTTATTTGTGTCAATTAAGACTTACTCAAAAAAAATCAGTACGAGCTAAACGAATTTCGTCTAATGATGTTTTGTTTACTATAGGTTATTCGTGATAAAGTGAGCGCAATTTAAGGCCCTCCCTGCAGGCATAATAACCATAAAATTATATTTTATTATGGCCTCAGATGTTATCTTTTGAGAAACAGTATAGAATGTTTTTATTAGTCACACAGAAATTATTATATTAGCAACTGTCGAAAGGATACAAATAAACAGAAAGGAACTTTTAAGCATGGCCTTAAAAAGTTCTCACTTTACCATGCACAGCCTATAATAAGTTAGTATTCAGTGGTTTTTCTCTACATAATTACGTTGTATTTGCCAACTTGTATTTTATATGCAAGAGTGTGAGAAAATGTGCACCACAACGTCCCCTGTTGCTTTTCAACTCGATTCGCAGCTGGTCGTTATGACCTCACGAGTAAATAGAAAATAAACATTTTGTATCTCTGACGGTTATTATGTTAAACTACTATCTGTTTATATATTGGTCCCCCCCCCCTTTTTTTTTTCTTTCATTTGTGTGCCCGATTACGACTGAAACCGAGCGAAACCCATCCTGCAAATAATTTATTTTCGGTGCCATAGCAAAGTCGAGTAACAACCATGTGTTTGCTACTAAACATTATTAAATTGACTGCAAATGATGGTGCACGTAAAATTCAATTGTTTCAATTGCTTCAGCATTTAAAAAGTGTAAAACGTGTGTAACTAATATGTATATATGTAAAGTGTCCTCAATAAAACTATTTCACTTAGAAGTTCACTGATTTATTAATTACTTGTGAAGCCTATAACAAACATGCGGCACTATATCCTGAGCCTATACTCGGTCGATAGAGTTTGTATTTTATCCAATTCATACAGTATTTTATTACAAGTTACTCTAGTCCCGACCACGCAGGTTGCTCACCTTACACGCTCATCAAATCTGTGTTTAGCTACATTACGAGTATGGCAGAGCCGGACTAACTCACTTAGGATGTTGGTGGGTTCCAAAATATTTGTAACACCTTCAGAATTCTTGAATAATTCGCCGAAACTTTGTACCAAAGAACAAACCAACTGGAGTCAGCGAATGGAGCCTGGAGATAAATATTTCGTTGGTAATACTAGATAGTGGAAGCCCTCCCTTCTACACAGTCTGCTCTTCTTGGACATTTAAAGTATTTTTTGTAGTGATTGGGTTCACATGTGACATACCTCAACATGAGCAACTCACTCCAGAGGGATGGGGATGGAAAATGGACAGTGACAGTCACTGCAGGACTGCATTGTGAAAAACCCTACCAGTGGCATATAATGCAGGTGGTGAACTTGATAAGCGAGGGTGCAAAGATGTAGCTGGTTGAACAGACAAGTGTACTTGCAAGAAGGTGTTGTGGATCTGCACCGAACTTTTTTTAAGTGCAATTGCATCAAAAACTGAGCTCATAAAATACTTTTGGCAATAATGTTTAATTTTTTGCTTTTATTTAGCACAGAAGAGATCTACAACTTAAAAGATTCTAAATGTCAGAGGCGTTGTTTCATTTTCTGTCAGGTCCTCTTTTGAAGTCTGTAACAGAAGTTCTTTGGTATAACTTGACTGGATTCATTAGCATTGAAAGTGTGGATACTACCAAAAATTATTTGTATACAACCGAATGAAACTCCACAAAATGTTCGGTGGTTTTAACCAACCTGCCACTTTGTATTGCTAAGGGACCTCATTATAAGCCCATCCAGTGGGCCAAACTGCAAATCAGCATGTACCATGAACAAATGCAGCGCAGTGCAATGTGGTGTGGGTAGTATCCAGTGTTCTGCGCACCTCCCTCCTTCTTGGAAGGTTGTAACACTCTGGGATAGGTGCATTTAGGTTTTGAGGGGCCACGATCAAAATATAGGAATAATTTATGGTAGTGGTAACACTACTAGGCACCAGACTCCATCGGCAGGTGGAGTCAATGGTGATGATGGTGATACTCTTAGAGAAGTCTGGACTTTCCACCTGGACGTATGCCATTCTCTCGGTGCTGTATAGTGTTGAGTTGTCCCAAAGGTGAACTGGAGTTGGACTCCCGTCGTGACTGATACTTAGTGCAGATTTAGTGGGCCTACTTACACTGAACCACACACCTTAAACGGTGATGAGAAATACTTTAAATAAAACAGTGCAGATTTAAGTTGCTAAAAAAACACATTTGCCAAATGCCACAGGGGCTGTGCTCAGAAATAAAACGCACAGTTTGGAAACTCACATTTATTTAACTTTGGACTACAAAACTTAACCCTTTACAGTGAAGATGAAGTGGATCCTGGCCACATGCCCACCAGGTAGACTTNAACTTTGGACTACAAAACTTAACCCTTTACAGTGAAGATGAAGTGGATCCTGGCCACATGCCCACCAGGTAGACTTCGTTGCTCAAAAATGGTGCGAAGGCGAGATGGTAAACTGCAGGTGAAATTAAGCTTCCACATGNGTTGCTCAAAAATGGTGCGAAGGCGAGATGGTAAACTGCAGGTGAAATTAAGCTTCCACATGCAATACTATTCTCGGGGAAGAAGTGGCATCTCCAGGTGCAAAAACGAAAAGAAAAAGGTTTTGGTGAAGTTAATGAAGACTATGGAAAACTAAAATGTTGGCACAAAGACAAGAAGTGCACCCAGAGCATGGTGTGGTACGGCCTACCCGTTGAGACTCTCGACAAAGACTACTGAGGTACACATGGTCGCCTATAAGGAAGGCAACCTCATGCCCCTAGAATTCAAGATGGTTCTAGAACCCAGTGTACCTCGATGTAATGGGATGATGAATAAAACTATAATACAAAGCTTACAAATCAAGAAAACAAACAGAAACACTCTGACACACAAATTTAAANGATGATGAATAAAACTATAATACAAAGCTTACAAATCAAGAAAACAAACAGAAACACTCTGACACACAAATTTAAAACAATGTACTAATTATAAACTTAATACAAATATTTTTGGAAGCTGCACTGGGTGTTCATTTAAAGAAAATGTATGANACAATGTACTAATTATAAACTTAATACAAATATTTTTGGAAGCTGCACTGGGTGTTCATTTAAAGAAAATGTATGATAAGACTAAGACTATTACAAGTGCTGTCTTTTCATGCTATTTGCACATCCATACAATAGTTTAATTAATAATTGAGTAAATAAATTATTGCCTTGCAATTTATTATAAAAATATCATGGGAACATTCTCCAGGATCATGTTCGGTGCCTCGCTGAACAGGTACAAACTGCTGTGAAAGGCGTGTAAAGTATAATAGGCATTGCTGCAGTGCATTGTAGTGGTGAAGGAGGGAGCGTGTATNAACTGCTGTGAAAGGCGTGTAAAGTATAATAGGCATTGCTGCAGTGCATTGTAGTGGTGAAGGAGGGAGCGTGTATGGTGTGACAAATGGTCTGGGAAAACATAGGAAGCTGTCATATTCCAAATCCCTCCCCCCTTCCTATAAGGAAACCGTAAGTGGGCCGTGCAACCCCTAGGCACACAAGGTCAACGTGACAGGTCTGCGACATCTTTGCCGCGGGTCGAACTGCTNAACTGCTGTGAAAGGCGTGTAAAGTATAATAGGCATTGCTGCAGTGCATTGTAGTGGTGAAGGAGGGAGCGTGTATTGTGTGACAAATGGTCTGGGAAAACATAGGAAGCTGTCATATTCCAAATCCCTCCCCCCTTCCTATAAGGAAACCGTATGTGGGCCGTGCAACCCCTAGGCACACAAGGTCAACGTGACAGGTCTGCGACATCTTTGCCGCGGGTCGAACTGCTCCCTGATGCTGTTACTGCACCATTGGCAGCACTGACTGCACCCATGGCCTTGGCTGGTGGCAGCTGTGGATGCTACGGCGTCTTCGCTTGCAGCACATGTCTGTGTGAGCAATTTCTGCAGTCATGCCGAATGGCGAGGAAGGGATGCGTTGACCTCATCACTGCTCACTGCATCGTCGTTACTGGAGGTGTGAGAGCAGCGCCAAAACTGTGTCTGCCAGTAGCGACCCGAGCTGGGTGCACAGGAGGGGTTTGGTCACCTGAGGGTGTCCCCTTTAGTGTGACTAAGGCCACCGCTGCTGTGGTTGCACTACACTGTTTCTTCACCTCCTCACCTGTGGTGAATGTACCAAGAGGATTCAACGATGTCGTTGATACTTCGCCGGGTGCCTCAGTGTTGTCACCTGTGGCCGGTGAGGTGCGTGGGGAGGTGGATACAGGTTGCTGCATTGAGGTGTGGTCGGATCCACTGGTCCCCCCTTGGCGAGCCAGACAGTGCAACACCGGGTGTCATGACGAAGGCAGGCTGTGTTGCACCATCTGCTATGCTGCTACTTTGATGTTATTTGCAGAGTTAAAGAGGCATTGTTGTTTGGTGACACCATACTGTCGGTGATGGCACACTTGCTGCAATGGCCCTAGGGAAGGCATCGGGATCCAGGGCATACTGGGCTTATGAGAATGCGGAGCGATCTACCGGTGAGTGACTCAACTGCTGTGCCGTTTACTGATCTCCACTTAATGTGAACCATGCGTCCATGAGCTCCTTGTGCCCACTCTGACCGCCGCAGTCACATCAACTGCACCAGCTACATTGGGCCGCACCAACCACATAAGGCCAAGAGTGCGTAGTGCAGGTTGACAAGAAAGGAACTTGCACCTTCTTGCCAACAAGGATTATGCAACTCAAGAGACCACCCTACTCATATATTACGAGTGTTAACTCTTTTAATAAATAGGTAGGTGATCCGAAAATGTGTTTACCCCAAAGCCACAGCCGTTGGGGGCACGGGCAATTGGTCGTTACGTCGTAGCATCTCGTATCGCGACATACGATGTGACACACTACCAAGTGGCATTGAACTGGCCTGTAGGCTGAAGCTGAAGTGCTAAGTGCCTCATAGTGTGACTCATAGTGCGCACCATTTTTCTAAACACATCAAGCAACATCACCTCACTCACAGCTACAGTCAGGGGTGTGTTTTATTATATTAAGAGCAATCCAGCATGGCAGGTGGACTCATCCATCCCTTCAGGAGATACTGTTGCCAATGAAATACAAACGGATCACAAGAAGTGAAATACAGACACTTTTCACAAGAAAATGTAATAGTGAATTTAATGTTTAGACATAGAAGAGCAATGATGTTTTCAAAAAGGGAGATTGCCTATAATAGCCTCCATCCTTGTAACATGTAATTTAGTGCAGTGACACTCCCAGTCAACTTCACATCAACCTTAACCGACATTTGTTAATCAATGGGGGTGTCACCAATGTTGTTCATTTAATTTATACAATTTTTCACCATTGCAATAATATTATATAGTGTTCGTGTCATGTTTTTCCATTCGGTGTTTTACTCCGGTTCTTGTCACTCATGACAGAAGACAATGTTACTCTGCTAGTTTGATTCAGTACTCGAGCCAGAACAGCGGCGTTGGTCGCCCGCTCCGCGAGCCGCCTCGTTACCATCATTTAGGGTGTTATCACTTCACTGCAATAGTTACCTAATTAACCAGAACATTTGTTTTCTTTCTTTGCTGTACCGAGGGGAGGGCCATCCACACTCTCACCAGAGAGCTTAACGCTACTGCGTATCTGCATAAAAACACGCTCATTTTCACGGTAAGGTCACCGGCAGACCGTACGTGCTGGGTCCGTTTTCTTTCATCATTCGCATGCAAGCAAGCACAGTGAATAAACCGCTTTACAAAGTTAAATTGCTCTCGATTAATTGTAGGGTATCACACCCTTTGTAGCATCACCCACAATTTCCTAGTATATTTCAGGCGTACGAGACGGCCTACAGTCTCGTCATAAGGTATAATTAGTGCAACAGTAAGTACGTAACAACATATTCAACAAACTGATGGAGATATCCAGGGCCCCCTGGGCCATCGACCGAACTATCCTCATCATTAACTCTTCACTGGGTTATGACTCTGGGGAATTCAACATTCAACCAGTCCGGGGTAACTTCGACCACATCAATGCGTATAATTTGAATTTCACACAATAAGATGGAACACTTAAATTGGACAACGATGTGGAAGTTCACGTATGTAGGATAGCCTTGCTATTTAAAATACATAATTCCTACCAAGTGCTGGGAAGAGTGACTGAAATTTATTGTACGTATAATTTCCCCAATTATTACTTCATTTCTACAAACATTTGCAGATTTAATTGCATGGTACAACTTCCATTCCATTTGAGATGTTCGTCAGTTATTTAATTCAGTTTTGTAACAGAATATGTTCAACTCATTCAGAGTGTTACACCAGATTTGTAGTCCCTTAGAATTTGCAGAACATTCTGTCTGCTTTTGAATAGCCGAGTAGTACTCGCCCACAATATAGTTTGAAACATGTGAGAAATTTATACATGTGATACGTCAAGTAAATAAACATTCTTAATTTAATGAAAAAAAAAAAAAAAGTTCTACTCACAATTTATAGCAAAAGCAAATTTACAATATTTACGGAACACTGAACACTCGTCCAAACACAATAATTAAAATTCCAAGCAGCCGTAATACATAACTGAATACAACACGTGAAAGTATTGGAAAATACATAAAAATAAAATATTACAGTATTTCTGTTTATCAAACATTTTTATTGCAAAATAAATCAACTGTATTCAATATTTATTGATGTTCACATAACCTATACTCCTTGCAGAACAGACCAAGTAGGTAACAAATTGTTAATCACGTTCTTAAACGTAAACTAACGTAATCTTTAATAATAAAAAATAAATCTGACAGAGCTTCCAGTTGCTGTAATCGACACCAATGTAGTTTAGTGTAACAGTGTCTACAATTAAGCATACTGTTAAAACAAATGTTATTCATTGGATTAATAGCAGACTATGATTTTAATCTACTAGCACTCAGGTAACCTGAATTGTGAAGTGTAAGTTTGGTTATTTTGTTAAATACATTGTATGATTTTGTAAAATGTCCTATGTACATATTCATATTATAGTCTGACCTGAACCAGTAATTATGAAAATATTACATACCATAGTTCTTACTTAATGAATCGTATATGTGAGACAATATGTATATGAGACTTGAAAATAAAGATGTTTGTAATAATAAGTGTACAATTTGACATCCCTCAAACTACAAACTTAGGATTTACACTATTTGGGCATTTATAATGCTGACATTGCTGTGTGAAATCGTCATGGTGCACACAGATCTTAAAACTTGAATAATCATCATGGGATTCCTTCTGACAGTTTTATTTGTGGGAATTTTCTGAATTTTTTTTAGCTGAATTATATTTCCATGACAAGAATCGTTTTATTTTTGTTTCTACACTACTGGTACAAGTGCCAAATCCACATTTTACCCACTGATTTTAATTGGTAATGTGAAGATGAGATGGAGAAGCAGAAAAATTTTTAGTGTAGCAAGAGATGGTGGCTGTATGATGTGAGCACAGCTTGTTGCCAGTTTTTTTTATCAGTAATAGAATGGACTAAAAAGCTATTTTGTTCTTCGTATTTTATTGTAAATAACCTAGTATTTTTGGGTAGTTGTGTGCTTCATTGACAAAACGTATCCGTAGGGGCTGTAATATGTTGTGTCAAAAATTTTAAAAACAATGTGATTGGTGTGTTTTTCAGCATGTTGAATTTAATTTGGTATTCATGTTTTAACTGTTTCCACAAAATGCATGAAAATTGTTTCATAATGCAATGGAGCGGTGTTTGTGGGCCATGAGCAGGGGAGGGGGTGAAAACCAAAATCCAAAATCTATGTGGAATGCAAACTTTTGATGAAGTATACCACACTAGTTTGAATGTAAATACACTACTGAAGGTGGTTTATTGGTTATAGTTGTGCAAAAGATTGGATTACCTGAAAGCCATTGGCAAAGTGAACACTGTGTTGTCATACAACTCCACCTTGAAGTTTAACTGCAATTGTGTATATACCATAAATAAGATAACTTCTGTACACAAATGTATAGTTTGCTGTACTTGTACTTCCATTGTAGTTACAATAACCTATCATTCAATCTTTAATTGTGTAGTATTTTTCCTTGTGAATGCCAATGTGTTGCAATGTGCGCATGTACAACACAAACCATAAATATCACCCCTCAGAAACACTAAACAAAATGTTGAAAAAAATTTTACACGAGTCCAATATTGTTTACGGTTAACTTTTTGCAGATTGCAACAACATAATTTTTATTTTATTTTATTTTTTACTCGCAATAAGCGCAGGAGACCACGGATATGGAGTTTGTCAATAACAGTTGGCGACATAATATGTTTGGCTGTAAAATAAATTGTTTGAACAACATATATATCTGGTGAACATAAAATGTATCCATTTACAGAGTGCATATTTTAAAAATAAACATTTTCATATTTATTTCATATAANATTAGTTGGCGACATAATATGTTTGGCTGTAAAATAAATTGTTTGAACAACATATATATGTCTGGTGAACATAAAATGTATCCATTTACAGAGTGCATATTTTAAAAATAAACATTTTCATATTTATTTCATATAAATAAATTATTCAATTGTATAAAAGACAATTTTTTGGTAAGTGTGAATGTAATGTTTATTAACATAATCATTAGTTTGGCACCGTGTTAGTTTACTGTCCTTAACTAAATCTAAAAGTAAACAAATACAAAAAAAGCAACATCGCAAAAGACCATATTTAAAAAGCCCGCGTTTCTGTGATTAGTTTGGGGGGAGAAACACTGCGCGCTAGTAGTGCCACAGCAGAGTCCACAGATGGTCGCATTAAGAGTACCTTCTATATACCTATGTTCTATTGTCGTAAGACGTAAACATATGTAGTGCGCGTCTCAGAAGAATAAAGGAATAAACGACAGCGAGTGTGTAGATTGGCAGATTTGGTATTTACAATTATGGGCCAAGCTTGCCTTAATTTTATTTTAAAATGCTTCTTCGTGTCTTTACTTAGTTCTTGTTACGGTTATGTTTCATATCAGCCTGAACAGATTCATCTGTCTTATGGAGGTAAGTTGAAATTGGAAGTTAGAATGTTGTATGTACTTTAAAGATTTTTATATTTTCAATACTTTACATCACAAGTCAAATTTGAATTGTTAAAAATATATACAGATGGAAAATAATGCGCAAATACATTCATATGTACATATGTACCCTACAGATGCACACATACATTCCCATGTATGTACAGGACATATCTAAATTAGACTTAAACTTCAGCTGCATGTTAATTATGAAAAAAGAATGTGAAAACATATACCACCTATGTTCTAAAATGTATTTTAAGGGCGGTACATATCTTTGAAGTTCAACCTGAAGCACAAGTGCATTACAAATACTGGAGATGGAACATTGAGTGTCTGGATAATGTGTAAAGTTAATTGTGACATACTGATTAATCTTTTTAAAACTCATCTCCATCGTGGAGATTAAGTCGACGCAAGGGTAGTAGCCATGACAGTGACAGACAGGTGTTGTGGCGTTTCCAAATCTTTGTTTCCAGTACACGTTATCTATACACTCAAAAGTGCCATCTTAAAAAGTTTCTCCAATATTTGTAATAAGCTGGTGAGTAAGGTCCAACTTCAAAGATGTATACCAACCTAGGATTCACTTTAGAGCGTAAATTGTATTTTTTTGATCTTTTCTTGTGAATACCCAGTAGCTGAAGTTTGTCTGTCTAATTTAGATACATTCTGTATGTCAACAAAAATGTGTTCAAAGCAATAGTTTAGGAATGTATAGTAAATGTAAAAAATAGTGTTTTTTTCCTTTTAAAAAAATCCTGAAAAGTAGTATATTTCGACTACTAATTACACAGAACATGAATTTACTAGCGGCATTAACGTATTATGCTTACAAACCACGAAAACGATAGTGGGGAGGGCTATGAAGATCAGGGAAATTGTAGGGTAAAATCACAAAAAATACACCCAAAAAATACAAAAACACCTCAATTTAACATTTGTCCATCCAATTTCGTAATATGTGCCCACCTAACCTAACTTAACCTTACCACACGATGAGTGAATCACTATTTTACATTTTTAATCTAACCTAGGATCGGAGGGTTTTAATCTAACCTACGATTATAGGGTTTTAATCTAACTTAGGATTGTAAGGTTTTTATCTACTTTATCTATGTGTGAGAAGTGGTCCTGTTTGTTGCCATGCCCAGAAAATCAGTTTGTTCTTCCTGCCACAAACAACTAATAGTGAAGACAGTGATCAGGACAATATTTAAAGTCCTTTCATGGCCACTGAAGTAATTTTAGAAACTTTAGGTGAGTGAAGATATTTGGGCGGCTCTTAACAGCAAGGTCTTGAGAGCCGATGAAGGTGATTGATGTGAGAATGGAGTAGTGTCAGAATGAAAGGGCGGAGTAAATGCGAGATCTCAGAGAAAACCTGCCGACCAGCGGCATTGTCCAGCACAATGGTGTGGAATATAATACTAGGGTTATTCGGAAAGTAAGGTCCGAATCTCCGTAGCTAATTGAATGTCGTGCGAACTTTGTAACGCGCATGCGCGCCGACTCCTGGCATGCCTTGCTCATCAAACGACGCCATTTGCATTGGTATTGTTGCAGTGTCAGTTCAAAATGTTTGAAACAATTGATCAGCCCGCCGACTGTGAAATACGGTCAGTTATTCGGTTTTTGACAGCAAGGAACGTTTCAGCAGCGGAAGTTCATCGACAGATAAGTCAAGTGTATGGCCCCAATGCTATGAGTGACAGCAAAGTACGTAAGTAGGTGAGAGCTTTCAAGGATGGACTGGAAAATGTCCATAATGAACCGCGATCAGGCCGACCATCAGTGATCACAGAATATTTGGTCAAAGCCGTGGACGAAAAGATTCGTGAAGACCGGCGATTCACAATTTCAACTTTAGCATTGGAATTTCCGAATGTGGGTAGAACAACTTTGCACAAAATTTTCTCTGAAAATTTGCAATTTTACAAATTGTGCGCATGTTGGGTTCCCAGGCTGCTTACTGAGGAACACCAAATGAAAAGAATGGCTTGTGCTCTTGATTTTTTGGACCGATATCATAAGGAAGGTGATCAATTTTTAGAGAAGATTGTCACAGGGGACGAGACGTGAAAGAAGCAGTTACAGACTGGTTATCCTCACAGGCGGCAGATGTCTACGACTTAGGCATACAGAAGCTTGTAGAACGATATGACAAATGTTTAAACAAATATGGAAACTATGTAGAAAAATAGAAAACCTTTAAGAAATTAAATCAAAAAATTTTTTGAAACAATTTGTCATGGTTTGTGTTTTATACGAATTGGACCTTACTTTCCGAATAACCCTCGTACGTAGGAGATGAGTCTTCTCTCGAGCCAAACCAAGCCTTTGGCAGCAGTGTTCAGAAATGAAACTAGTCTGGCTGGCTGTGTCTAGGAGGGCTTTGGCGACATAAGGTGTTCCAGCTGCATCAAGGATGTGTACCTGGACTGTGGACAGGAGCACCACAGAAGATGGTGTTGAAAGCACTGGTGTAACAGCAGACAGAGTTGTGGACTGTGAGTCAATAGACTGAGAGGAACCTGCTTCTGTCTGCGAAGTTGAGTTGCCCTTCTCAGCCTCCTTGGAGTCAAAATGTAGCCATGTGTGGTGGCGAGCACCAAATTGATGACATGACGAGGACGATAGATAACCGTTGGAGAGCGGTGTGAAGGCAAGAGAGAATTCAGACATAATTTGTGTTCCTTAGCAACCGAGAACCGCTGCTTAGGGTTACCACTAACAAACTCTGAGCCCTTGTAAAGCTTGTGAGTACCTTTACACAAACAACACTCTACATGGGTAGAACTCACCAAGCACTTCAACGACTGATTAAGAGGCTGTCTCCACAAGGGCACTGCAGGTGTGGGTTTAGGCATCGCAGGGTGTGCCCCAGAGATCTTGGTGGCTGCTGCACTCACTGTCTCCTGGGCACGACAGTGCTTCTCAAGGAACGAAAGGAATTCAGTCAGTGTGGGTAACTCACAACCAAGTGTGAGCTCCCACTGTGTTTGAAGCTCAACATCTGAACACTTGCACATTATTGGCAACAACACCAAGTCACAGTTTTCTACTGGGACATCAAGGGCCTTAAGTGCAGAAACATTTTCAGTGATGGCACTCAACAGTCGACGCAACGAGGTATGTGTCTTAAAGGAAGCTGAAGGGGCCTGAAGTAATGCCTCTACATGTATGTTAACAAGAAGTCGCTTGTTCTCGTAACTGTCTACCAGCAGTTTTCAAGCAACCTCAAAATTAACCGCAGACATGGGCAAAGACTTGATCATACCAAGAGGTTCCCCACTAAGTGCACTCTTCAAATAAGCTAGTTTCTCAACAGGAGACACATTGCTGTTATGTGACACCAAAGTGTCAAACAAGTGGGAAAAATTAGGCCATTGCCTGGGGTCGCAATCAAAATTAGGCATGATTTTGGGTAAAGCTACCCTTGAACTGTGTGCTTTGGTGCTGGCAGTGCCTTGAACCTGGCATTTAGACTCATCTGCGAGGGTGTCCACAATTTCCATTATGAAGAATTATTTTTCTTCAAACTCTACCATGCGCCCCGCATTCTCAGCAGCATCTAAATCAGGCAACTTATCGGCTAACAATTGTACAGCAATAAAATCAACGTCAAAATTCTCGCGAACTTTAGGCAAGTCCCGAGTGGTAGCAACAAACAAATTCAGTTTGGCTGGATCACTCATAACAACCTGAGCAAGATCATGGGCACGCTTGAGGTGACTTTCTGCCAAACGAAGACGTAAAAGTGCCGCCTGTGCCTCAGACTGCGGCAACGAGAATTCAACCCTCGCAAACAAGAAGCAGACGAGAAAAGAAATTACGAAGGCACTACACTAACTTATAACGAAACAATGAAAACCCTACTTGGTACAAAACAAAACATGATTGTGAATGCTGTCAATAGCATTCCACGAAAAGGCAGAGAACAAAGTCAGACGGCACTAACTGGAAACACCTAAAACCTTTAAAAATGAATATGCGCATGAAATTGCACGAAATTCCAAGCGCGCGCAAATATTGTTCAGGCGATGAACATGTCACAAAAAATGTCCGGGTCAAGTGAACGACTTCCAAAAATGTGTGGCGTAAATTATTATTGTTTGTTGCACTTGCCACTCAAAAAGATTGTGTACTTTAAAATCTTCTGAAAGACAGACAAACACGAACAAGAAGCAGGAAAAAAGGATTGGAACGAACAAACAACCCAAGCGCGAGCACATGGACACAATGGAAACAAAGAGAGAGAGAGCGCAGACACGTGTACACAAAGAAACTGGAAAACAGAAAATAAAAAAGAAAGGCCAGGAACTCTCACTGTTCACTTTGTCTGCGGCGTCCACAAGGCCTCTTCTTGACGATAAACACTTATTTTGTATAGTACTCGAAGCACACGCACGTGTTTTACCGGCAACACAAACGCAATACAAACAACGAAAAACGTATACTAAAAACGACGATGCCGGCAAATATCCGGCCTGAAGGACCAAAAATGTTGTGGCGAATTTAACTTTACTAAATGTTAATTGCCACTAGTTGACTGTACCACAAATTTCAGCGAGAAAACGAACGACTGGCGGCAGCTGCACACAATTCAACTTACCGCCATAATGTACGATACGAAACTGCTTCTTCTTCCTGTAGCTCAGGACCGCCAACCCTTGAGAAGCGTTGACAACTGATGAACGCGCACCAGGTCAGGTGCGCAAGAAATTTAAAATGGGTCTCGCACAAGTATTAAACGGACCGTAAAAGAAACTACACAAAATTCTGCCGTGAAATTACTAATGATATAAATTTCTAAACAATTCATATACCCAACGTCACAAGTCCAAACAGATACATCTGACCAAATGGCATCCTACTCAACAAGTTTATGTCGTACTGTATAAGGGTGCCACAAAGTTGCATTGGAGATGATTTTTGGAATTGCTTTACTGAATGTCCAAACAGTTTCCGACAGAAAAAAAATTACAGATTTCAAAGAGGAAGTGGTGCGAGAACAGTTGAAGAAAGAAGCCACAAATGCTCCTACTGCATCCACTTCACTTTCGCCAACTGCATCAAAATGTTTTATCACTCCAGTCCCATATATTTGATGAGTGGCAAGGAAAATTCGACAAAGCAAGGAAATACTGTGAGGGGTGTTACGCAAAATTTGAAGGACTGACTACAAAAAATAAAGTGAATTAAGTTGGCACCTATTGCAGAGACTGCGAGAAAGAACCAGCTATTTGTTTAGAATGTTTTCACAACTATCACAGAAACGATTAAGTTCCGTTGTTTTTGAAAATGTTTAAAAAAAATCATGTGTATACCTACAAATATTTCTAGGGGGATTATTTTATAGATAGATACATTTGAGTAATAAATATTTTTTAGGTTCTTTTCCTTTCTTTATTAGATGTATTAAAAGGCTATTATGTATATATTTTGCATGTGCTTGAAAATACTGTTGTGAAAAATTCACTTTTGTATATACCTTCCACTAATTGTATTTTTTAAAATGTACATAAATATGTTCCTATTTTTTGTCTTTCTTGTATAGAAAATATGCTATAAAAATAATACATTAAAAAAAAAATATTGAACCAAATACCATTATTGTGTTTGTAGGGACTATAGCAGGCATTTTGTGCAAGGAAAACCACTAGCAACCATATGCGCCCGCCATGGACTAGTGTATATTTTATATACATATTTTTATGTATATTTTATGTGAGTGCAATATTTTGAAAAAGTCACTGAGTATTAACCCTTTAGTGATTGTAAATAAATTAAATAAAAAAAACTGACACAAATAGGTTTCTATTTTTTATCGTTCTTATATGGAAAAATGTTATACTTTGGAAAAAGATAAATAAAATACTAGAATGAAAAATTGAACCCAACACCATTGTAGCATCTGTACCCTCAGTTACATTCAGCTTTTAAAAATAATGACCTTCTGTCGTCGCAGGACCAAGAGCCAATACCCTGGTGTCTTACTGATTGGGGTTGAAATTGGAGAACCATAATAGGTTTTAGGACTTAAGGGTATTCACGATAAAATGAGCACTTTATATGGCCCTCCCAGCAGACATTCTAGACAAAAAATTATATTTAATTGTAGCCTCAAGCATTAACTTTTGAGAGCAATAAAATGTATATGAGCACTGTGTTTATCAGTCACACTGCAATTTTTATATCAACAATTGGCGAAAGTACACAACTAAGCTGAAATGAACTTTTAAGCACGGCCTTAAAAAGTGCTCACTTTGCCGTGAACAGTCTAAAAAAAGTTCTGGATCTTTTTTTTTATTCCACCAGCATTGTATTTTTTTTTTCTATCTTCATCAATTTTCTGAATATGATGCATGTTAAAAAATTAGGTGTGTATTTGCATAATGCATGTGGAAATAACTTGTGTTTCAGACACACCATATGAAATAGTTGTTACCTGGTCAACACTTCACAACACTGGTGTTTCTGTGGTTGAGTATGGAATTGGTGGACTAATCCTTAGGGCGTCTAATCCAAACATCACAACATACCACTATGGTGTTTTCAAGACACAGTACATCCACAGAGTGAAGTTGCAGAATCTGACAGCTGGTAGCACATATGGTAAGTAACACTCGACCATATTGTTTTCTGTGTGTCGTTATGAACAAGGGCAACCATCTAAGGTGCTGTGGGGGAAAGGGGGAGGAATAATAGTTCATTTCAAGTTACTGTATTTAACATGTTTGAAACATTCAGCACAATATCAAACTAAACTTTTTTAAGGGTGAGCACAAACCTTCCTGTCTACACCTTTCTCTAATGGGCGGTCACTATCATCATCCGTATTGTTCACCATCGTCAGGCAGTCCTCTCATTAGAACAGTCATGCTCTCTTGTAGAGCATTACATATGTTGTATTCAAAATTCCCACTTAATTGTGAAAATTATGTTTTGCATTATGGGTTAATGTACATATTCAGAATATCGAGAGCTGCATGTTTGATTCTTTGGGGTTAAGGATGTAAGTTTGAAACTTGGTATAGAATGTCTTGTATCGTGCAGTAGATTGCGACTAGTATTCTAAGCTTGTTGGTGTACTGGTTGTGGTAACAGATTGTTTATTAATGTTTTATTTCTGTGTATGTAATTTAATCTCCTGTTTGTTTACATTTTTCAGTTAATTTTAATTGAGTTATTGACTCTTACTTGAACTTTGAATGAACCTAATATAATGTCTCCTAGACCTATCCGTTTCATTATAAATTTTAACTTAATGTAATTTTATTGTCTTTTTAATGGTTTTATTAAGAATCTGAGTGCCAAGGAAGTAAGTTTTATCTTACGGTGTCTTTGGTATATCACGTTTGTGATGTCTTTGCTAGAGACAGCATTCTTGGTTGCTTCAAAATGGCTTATATATTTATAATTCCTGCAGAAATTTTAATTTTCTTTTAGCTGCTCCATCTTAAGGTTTAGGAAGCACATGTGGGCACCAAGAATTTGTTTTAAGTGTCAGGAAAGAGGAATGACATGTTAAGAAAAGGGCTCCGCACTCTTTAATTAGATTTTTTGAGTTTTTTAAAATGCAAGTTTTTGGTAGTATTTCCCAAGTGACGCCGTCAGCTGACGCGGCCATAATTATCCAGCCTTGCACGCTTGTTGGTAGTGCAGCAACCATGGTAAAATGAAATTTCAATTATTCTAAATTTTGAGAAGTTGTTTAGTTCATTGGTGGAACTTTGTAGTTATACCAATGGCTTTAACGACCTACCCCAGTGGTATGGTCCATACGGTATAAGAAGGCCACTTTCTGACAGTCAGTGAGTGGCAACTTAACGTTTACGAAACAAACAAAGCGCCATTTACAAAATCCTGTATCAGCTGATGCACGAACGAACAAAAGTTAAAATTACGTTGGCTATTCTGAGTGCACTGCCAATGCACATCACAAAAGCAGAAAATACGCAGGTAAGAAAGAGTTCTTACATTTATTAATGCATTTTATTTTACAAGGACACAAAACAATGGTTGTTAGTGTTAAAAACTAAACTTCGTGATAATGTAGTTATGTATAGGTGTTCAAAATGAAATGTACAATAGAACGATACGACGCGGAAAAGTTTTCTGAAGTTGTGCTAACTTCAGAAAGCTTTTTCACGTCGTATCATCCCTCTCCAACCTCGCTTTCAACACGTCCTTGATATTAATTCGAAAAGCATATAGAAATATTGCATAATATTGTAGAATTATTTTTCTATTAATTTGACGAAACAACACGAATTTGAAATATATTTCCAGCCCGTAATCTAAGAACAATCAACTTAAAATAATACGCTATCTGTTATTCAAAAACAGCAGCTCAAACTTCGCCGTGACGCGCTATGCGCACGATCTCTTGGATATTATGCGAGGTATTACCAGCCAGAAATGAACCTCTTTTTTGCGCGATATATAACGAATTTACAAACAAATGCCAATAGTTATATTTTTCCACGAGCTCTGCATAATTTTTAAAGTAACATATATTTCATGTAAAATGATTTGGAGTAAAAGTCATTTATATTCGGCCGGTAATCGTTCGTCTACGTAAATTATACGCCATATTGTTCTCATGAAACCCATCTCCTTGTTTGTAGAAAGTGAGACGCGTGAATAGTTTTTAAGCAATTCTAATGTTATTCCACGTCACATATTTCCAACTCGAATATATTAGCTATAACGCCCAAAGTGTGATAATAGACACAACAGACCGTCTCGCAAATGTTAACCCAAATTCACTATCTCGGACAAATTAAAAAAGAGTTAGCAAATATTTAATTATTTGCAACATTTTATATTTTTACTTGTATAACCTACTTATTTTTTTAGACAGATGTCAGTCGTAAAGTATCTTAAAATTTGTTTAGCATAACAGTACAATGGCAAGTGGATTAGCTGACAGCGTGTTGATAAAAAATACAGCCCCGACTTGACGGACCAGCTGATGGCGGAAGGATATATAGTCACATGTAGTCAGACGTAAACAGTGGTGCTACTTTCGCAGACCTGTCAGAAAACGGCCTTCTTATACAGTATGGACTATAGATAAAAGTCATGTTCATGAAGCTGGTGCATAAAGAACCCAACAAATTTGCATGACCAAATTACTTATAAACCAAATAACATCGTAAATAAGACTATAATTGGCACATCATCACTGTTTAAAGAAGGTGTAAAAAAATTTTCTTCAGCAGACATGTGAAATTACATTTGTGAGTATGCCGAAGCTTATTTATTTATCAATGTTAAACTAGGCAACGTATTGTACGGGAGGTGTAATTATCCCCTTGCTTTTCTAATGATCAAGTAAAGCAATCAATTTTGAAAACACATTTATCTGTTACTAGCGTTAACTTCGTCAAATTAAATAACATGTTCCGTAGTAATTTTTATGGTTTTATTGCTAGTAGATTTGAGAAAGGGAATGACTTGATGCCTGCTTTGGTATTTTACCCCTATTAATTTTTAAGGTGAAGTGTTGTCTTGTAATTTCTTTTAATGGAATGCTGCTGAGTCCTTTGCAATTTGCAAATGTGTTTATAGCTGGGTTAATCCACACATAATTGATTGTTTCATGATATAAAGTTGCTACTACCAAATAGGTACAATGGAACCCTGTTATAACATCCCCTCTTAAAATATTTTCCTGCTCAATAAACTGCCTTCTCTTGGTCTACAAACATGTTTTCCAATACAAAATTACCCTCTTATAAAGTTTTCCCTTGTATACGGCTAACATTTCTTGGGGCCCTTGAGAAATGTTATAACAGGGTTCCACTGTATAGCAACACAAATGCTATAAAAAATATGAATATTAGTACACAACACACTATTAGATTGGTAACCTTATTAATGTATATTTTCATGTGAGTTTTTTTGCGTGAGCTTTGGAGACATGAGACTGTAAGTTGCATACTTGCTGTTTCATCTGAAAAAAATTCCACCCGCTTTACTGAGGTTGCGGATGTATGATTGCCATGCAACACCTTCCGTTGATGGTGGCTGTAAACTGTAGGGTAGGATGGAAAGATTGCCAGTGTCTTCTTGGATAGTTGTCTCTCTCTCTTGAAGAATAAGGGAACAGATGTGGCAGAAACTACTTTATTTTGCAGTGGGTTTCTGTGGACCACTCAAGCTGTGCAACGGCAGAAACAGTAACCTTTCGGTGGCCTCTTCCATCCATCACACTTAAGAATGGATTTGTCAGATCTAAGATTTATTAAACACCCCAAATTCAAGTGATTTGAGTATCCTGATTTAAGTAAAAATGTTCAGTATAATTTCATATATATTTTATATTTCCTTAGCTACACATTTGAATAATGTTTGTCACATCAGTTCAAAATAAAAATTAATTGTGAACATAAAAAAATGACAAATGTTTAGTTATTGATGATAAAGAAAGAAATGTACATTCACACCATAATTATTATTGGAATGAAGTCATGGTATTCATAGATATTAGTTTGGCTATGAACCTGTAATTCGACATGGCATCAATTTTTGATTGTTGTCAGCATTTGTTGTAAATTTTGAGTATTGACAATTGTTTGTACTTGTGACCTTGTAGATATGGATTAGTTAGAATTTTAGATCAGTAGTAATTTCACAGCAGAACTTTGTGTAGTTTGTGTGCGGGACCCATTTTAAATTTCCCGCGATCCTGACTTTGTGCGCATTCGTCAGTTGTCAATGCTGTCTCAAGGGTTGGCAGTCCTGAACTACAGGAAGAAGAGGGTTTTTTTGTGTTGGACATCATGGCGGTAAGTTGAGTCGTGGGCAGCTGCCGCCTGTCTGTCGTTTTCTCGCTGAAATTCGTTGTACAGTCCACTAGTGTCAATTTAAATTTAGTAGTGTTAAATTCGCCACAACAGCAATCATGTTACACTTGTTCTGTGCACAGTCTGTTAAAATGATTCAGTAAATCTTAGTGCTAGCATTCATAGTCATTATTTGTTTAACCAAATTACTTCATGCTCTTAGTACTACCTACCATTTAAAATTTCTTTCTAAGTTACCATTTTATTTTAATTTATGTATTTATTTTTTCATTAATCAGTTATCTGACATCTTTTTGTTTACATTTTCTTCTCAAAGGAAAAGGGGGGGGGGGATAAAATGTGAAGCCTTAGATTTTTTTATTTGCCAGAGATAATTTAGTATATTTTGAAATATTTTAAGTTTAAGAAGCAATTAATGTGACCAGATGTCCTGCTTTCTGCAGGACAACCCTTTTTTTTCACTGGTGCCCTGCAGGATACGAAAGGTCAAATAGTCATCAAAAGGCCTTCTTTGGCAAAATTTCCTGTGAAATGTCCTGCATTTTACACATAAACATCCATTGAATATTTATACTATTTTTATGCTTATGTAAAAAAATGTAACTTAAGTTTCACAACCCCCCAATTTCATGACCTTATTTTACAAAATTGAAAGTTTGCTACAAGCTATTTATTTGAAATATAATTATTCATTTTAATAAAGGAAAATGTTAAAATGTTCTGCTAGTGATTGTATTTTTACTATTGTAATAATATTCATATTACATCTGGGTTGTAGTTAATCTTTTTAGTATTTCCATCACTTTTACTTGTATTTACAAAGTTTTCTTCTTTCGTCTTGGAATGAGATAGGATGAAGAGTGAAGATATTTGGACGGCTCTTAACATCAAGGTCTTGAGAGCACTGTTAATTTGTATGGTTATTAACAACATTTTAAATTTGTATTACATTGTAATGGGAAGTCCATTGGTAAAAAAAAAAAAAGTCCTAATGTTGACGAGAATGCCTTATTTTCCAATTTGCTAAATCACAGTTTCAACATTTTAATTCTTGAGATTTTTTTTAAAATAATTATTACAAACGCCTGTTAACACAAACCTCATTATTACAAACTGCAAAAATTCAGACCCCTTGAGGTTTGTATTAGAGAGTTTTGCTTCAATTATTCTGCTTGCATGTGTCGTGCAGCAAGTGTGACGAAACTAAGTTAGATAAAGGGTTTGAGAATGTGTTTTCCAGCAGTTTGTAACCATTATTTTAAGCTTCAGTTTTGCTGTACAACAGCACAAGAAGTCACAGTTTTGTGTGCTGATATAATTATCTCTCTGGTGTACGTGCCCCCGGCTGTTTGGCACCTTGAAACTGATAACAGCATGGTCCATAACTTCTGCACGAGTCATACCTGCATTTAGAAACTAATATTGTGTCCAACAGGGGCAGCAGTGGCGTAGTGGCCAGGGCGCTCGCCTCCCACCACGGCGATCCGGGTTCGATCCCCGGCGGTTTCACTCCCGGACTTTCGCATGTGGGAATCGTGCTGTAAGATGCTGCTTGCCGGCGGGTTTTCTCGGGGTACCCCCGTTTCCCCCGCCCTTGCATTCCAGCGCTGCTCCATTCTAGGGCTTCATTTCTGTCATGCTCGAGGATGACGGTCACCTACGGGTCCCAGCTGGAAAGACCGTCACTCGGAGGGTGTTGCCTTGCCCTGGGTGCACTCCCCACACGCCATTTATATTTTGTGTCCAACCAGTAGAGCTGTGGAACTATAGTTTTTTTTTATTTTTTGCATCTGATAATAGCTGGGCACCACTTAAAAATTGTAGTAATGTGTGTTACCTTTTACGGTCTTGGTCATAGAAGTTTTGGAAAGGATATATGAATTATTGAAATGTTCAGTAAACTGTTGTCTGTGTTGTACTTTCTTTGTTTTCCGGAAATTACATAATCCAAGATACTACGGTACCTACTATGAATGGAGCTAGGCAAATACTTTGCTTGCAACCGATACTCATTTTTTTGTATTCCAAAAAAGTGGTTCTTTTCACCTACGTTTGCTGATAAAATTTCGCACTGAGACACATGCTACGTGTAAAATGTATCATTAAATGTATAAAAGATTTTTTGATAAATTGTAGTGGTATTATATGTTTTCAAGTAGTTGTAGAAAATGGCTAATAAAGTAGCGTACTTAATGCATTTGTAATATTTTCGCATGTAGTATTATAAGTTTTATTAATGTAGTGAACATTGAATTAAGCACAAATTCACTTATCCAGTAACTGTGTTATTACAGTGGCCTTTGTGGAGTGACTAATGTAGAACTGAATCTTTGGCTGGCAGCTGGTAGCTAGTCTTGTTTGTGTTGTAATGCAATTGCTTAGTATTCTCAACTAGAAGTTCAAAAATCTTGTATTGTGACAGTGCAATAAGCTACTGAGGAGGAGTAACATTGATATCTAGATTACTGATAAAAAGAATCTTGGACGAGACAAACTACAATCTATAGCGACCTCAATTTAGTCAGTGAACTGTAACTTGATTTTCATATTTTGTAATTGTGCCTACCACATGTATACATGTTAAGAAAAATTATTTAGCTGGCATAATGAACTTGTTCTGTTGGTTTTACATAGATTAATTTTTGGACATCATACAACTGTGTGATCATACAACTATAGTACATAGTGAATAACACCAAATTATATTCCTCCATATTGTAATGTGCTTTAGATTTTTGTTGCCGTAAATAGTTTCAAGTAAATTTGGGAACATATTAAAAAATGGCAACAGATCATTGTGGCATACAGTTTCTGTTGAAAACCATTTTGCATTGTGTTGTATCATGTAAAGGCAAAAATTGGCTTGAATTAGTTAACATGTACAGAAGTTTTTTATATTATAAAACATGACATTAGCAGCCATAAGTAAAGCAAATTTGTTATGAAATCTTGCGTGATTTCCAGGTATTAAGGATTATAGTGCTATGGAAAAAAATTTCGGAGTAGGTGAGGGGTGGGGGAAAAGATCAGTGGTCTAAAGTAAAAAGAAAATTAATATAATATTCATGGAATATGCATACTTTGAATACATCACTTTATTAGGCTTTGTGCACACACTGTAATGTAGTGTTGTGCAAATATTTATTTATTGCAGTAATAAATAACAACCTTGGTATACTTTATGCTTGCTATTAATAACTATGCAAAATAAATTTTGAATTTGTTTGATAATTTTATGCACAAGAACAAATACAATTGAATTTTATGTCAAGGTGCAAACTTGCATTGCAATTTTCATCATTGGAAAAGCTAAGGGTGTAGAAAGGATATTTTTCCAGTAGGGTCCTTTAATAGACGTTTTATTTTAACACATCTCCTCGGCTTGTACACCCATACCAATTAGGGAGTGAAGGAGGGTTCGGTGACAGAGCTTTCATTTCAAATTTAGGTATATCAAACAATAATTTGTTAGGGTACATAATATAATTTGATTGCTTTTCTAAGATTATTAATGATATACTGCTGGTACTATTATTATGCCAACAATGGCTGTTGTCAGCTGCTTGTAAAACCTTCAAAGATGCTGGTTTATTTTCCCTTGAATGAATGGTCGTTATATTACCTGCATCAAGTGCAGTTTGTGCTGTCAAATGCTCGTGTAGCTTAAACTAACTGATTACTGCTGGCATTAGCTTACTTACCTCCCTTTTACAGCAGTTTGTAGCTTAACATGCTGACAAGTCAAGTTTACTGGTGTTGTCATGCCAGCTCTTCTGTAGAGTAGCCTGATTCTCTTCTCTACAGCCAAAAATAATAAATGTATGCTATCTCAAGACTTTGCATTTCTGACCACCAGTGTGCTTTATTGTCTGGTCTGTCTTTCAGTTTTCTGGTTCTGTACACCCGCAACAAGTTCTGGTTACAGGTTCACCTAAGTCTCATATTGTGCAGACTCTGCTTACACCTTATCCACATCTTATTGCTCTCACGTCTCACTTTTGCACAATAGCCGACTTGTCTGGTGCCTGCCAAGTGTACAAGGACAGACGTTCCATTCTCTGAAAGACTAAGCCTGGAGTACGTGTTAATACAAGTCGTTCGGTACAGCAACTGAAAATTGCCCAAATGTTTGCCTTTAAATATGCATTGTCTATTTTTGTGCATTTGATCCATAAAAGTAGCTTATTTATGTAAAAAAAAAGTTTTTAAAAACCTTTTTATTAACTTTAAAGCAACATAATGATGCACACAATTCAGAACGCACAGACAACAAATCCTTACTGACAAGCAAGCTAACATGTTTATGTACCCCTACCAGAAGAGAGATTTCCTGATACAGGTGCATATCATATCCGAGTTCAAGATTGCTGATCTCGCCTACCCTCTGTGTGATGTCAGCACTGGTCCAGCTATCTGCTGTGCACTAGAAGGGGATCGGATACCCTACTGAATGCAGCAGCACCATTTTTTACCATACGGTTAGCCTCTCAGTATAGCATACTTTCCTCAGAGCCAAGAAATGTATGCCCCACTGCATTTGCAAACACACTACTAGCTAGACACGGACACTAGGCTGCTGGGAGTTCAAACCCAAGACCTCCCACTCGGTGTATTTTCATGTGGCAGGCATAAGGCAAGTGATAGCTTCTCTGTCTACATTGTCCTCTTTTCCTCTTAACAAGAATTTTTTTTTTTACCAGTGACTGCCATTGCCACGCTAGGCACTCTGGGAGCTTCCAATGATCCAACTCTGTCTGGGGTGAAAAAGACATTGGCTAAGTGGATGGCTGCTAGAGTTCACCCTGTTTTTGTTCTTGATGCTTTGCTGGGCTATGCACTTTCTACCACAAAGTGCAAATGTCATTGCACTGATTCTGGAGTTATGTGACTCTTTACAGGAGGTTGAAAAAAGGTGAACGGCGCGTATTATTTTCATAGTCATCCCGCTTGCTTGGTTCTCCTGCACCATCTCATGTTGTTTGTCATACCTTACACTGTGTTCTCAAAGTTGTGTAACACAATTAAGTCTGATGCTTCTGCCTGGGTCTGCTGAGGTGTTTTCTATGTCTGCATGATGTTTCACGTCTTTAAAATCTCTAGCATGCTTTTGTGCTTCCAGCCATGGCTGCCTAAGGATAGCAGCCTTGCCCAAGTGTTTGGCTATGAGAAAAGTTTATCATCATTTTCTCCTTCTCTGTTTGTAAGATCAATATTATTTGTTCCTCCATAGCCAAATTAAAAGTTGAAATTAAAAATTAGATTTAGCTTAAGTTTGGTAAGTGGCAATAAACACCAATTTAAGACAAGGACCACACATGGTTCCAATATTAACATGTTCACATGTTTCTAGAGCAAAAGAAAAGTTTTTTGTGTAATAATTTATTACGTATTAGAAAGTTTGAACAACCATATTTTAAAGTTTTCTTGAAGTGACCTAATAGCAGTTGAAGAATATTTTCTGACCAGCATTTCTTACAATGTAAACTGAAGTATTGAACAGACTCAACTAATATTAGACACTGGTCTTACAGTTAAAAACTGGCAGTAAATGTAAATCTACAGTTTGCCTACTTTCAAGCAAGGTCATCATGGATTAGTCGAAGCTGGCGTCAAGGGGAGCCGGCTGCTCTACCCACGGAACGCACATCATTCTTGGCAAGCTAAAGGAATGTATGAGATGGGGATGGAGTAGTGGTGGAATGAACACAGAGGGAGAAACTGGAGAAATGTGAAGAAACTCCTATATCAGGCAGTGTTTGCTACACTCCTTACATTAGAGCCCCTGGTAAAAAATTCTTCTCTTGCCGGAGCCTGGCATCAAATCAGGGACCTAAGAGATTGGAGGTCAAAGTCAAAACCACTGAGTTAACTGCAGGGCCGCTGGCAGAAAACTGTTAAAATGTTTCATTTTTTTGTTATTTATTCAATAAAATGGAGAATAATACAAATTTATCTGTATGTGAAAAAATAATTACTTGAATAACTAATTTTTAAAAATTAGTGTTTGTTGGGTTTTAAAAAAACAATGTTTAAACTGCCAGTCCTACCCTAGAGTATGTTAATGACTAAGCATTCCAAAGTAGGGGTGAGGAAAACTATTCAGTAGTTTCAGATGCACTACAGTGATGTTCTGTGTGCAGAGTACCACTGTGGCAGCGACCTGGGCTGGTCTGGTTCACTGTCGTTCAAGACTCCCCCAGAGGAGCACTCTTGGAGCCCCACCCTCGCAGTGTATGGTGACCTTGGCAATGAGAACGCCGTTTCCCTGTCCCGACTGCAGGAGGAGACACAGCGCGGCATGTACGATGCCATCGTCCACGTAGGGGACTTCGCGTACGACATGAACTCTGTAAGATGTGCATCCTTCCCTTTACTTGTCCCACCAGTTTTGAAAATTATGCAATGTTGTTCTGCTCTCCGAAAGTGTTTGCGAGTATAATTACAAAAAATTATCAAAGCAATTGAATATGTTGAGTGTAAGAACCGGTGGCTTAGAGTCGAGATAAATAGCTGGGGGCACTGTTAAAGGTTACACACATGCACATTAAAACAAATAACACACAAAATACACGTACAGCATTGGCAGACACTCAAAAGAAACAATATATGCACACAAAACCATTTTAATTAAAACCAAAACTATTTAACACATAAAACCAGGTAAGACAATTAGAAAGTAGTTTGTGTAGCATTTTATTAAAGATGGACTCCTTTTGAAATTACTGAAATTGATGTTTAAACATTTGGACTCTGGGAATTTCCCACCTTATGAAAAGAGTGAAAAATGTTACTGATATGATGCCAAAGTAAAACGTATGAGAGTCTTTTGACATAATGAATAAAGTTAAAAAATCAATGACTCTCTTCAGGGTATTTACAAAATTAAATTATAAATTATGGCTGTATTTGAAAATGTTCATATTCACTTAAAATTGGAAAATTGCATTAAACTGCACTAAAGTTTTGCTTGGCTACAGTTTGACAAAATGGTACAAACTGAAGGCTTCTATGTACACATGTCTTTTAGGACTTCAGTTGCATCAATTTTCAACTTCAGGACGACATTTGGCACATTTCAATTTCAGCAACTTTGCGTGTACCATGCTGGGTCATTAGAACAATGAAGAAGCACATGTTAGGATGCACAACCATGCCTATAGCTGCTGATCTGCAATGTGACGAATATGCGTGGCTACTGAAGGGCTAGAAATTAAAAGTTTCTCGGGCCCTCTTCAAAATGCCTACTCTTCCTGTTGCTAAACTGCCATCCTGGTTTCAGGCTATCTTTTAATTAAATTTGATGGCAGTAATTTTATGACCAAAAATCAGCAGTGATGCAATACATATCCGTTTAGTTTAAAGTAAAACCTATAAGTTATTTTTAAAAAAATTTTGGTAATGTGCTTTAGAGCGTTCCATTATTTAATGATATATCCTAACAAGGTGATTGTTATCTGAGCCTACGGAAACAACTATACAAAGTTTTACAAATCCAAATCAAGATAATATGCTTTACAATAAGAGGAAACTATTAAAGCACAAAAAGAAAAAATTATTATCTGTAAATTTTCAGTTTTATTCACTATATAATAATTTTTAACATTTTGACAGTGTTAATTATGTTTTGTAAATTATGTTGGTATGTGCTTCAAATGTGCATTCTGCTGATGGTGTGTTGTTAGGAAAATGGCAGGATTGGGGATGAATTCATGCGGCAGATTGAGACAATCGCTAGCTATGTGCCATATATGACCTGCCCTGGAAATCACGAAGAAGCCAAGTGAGTACTGTATTCCAGTTGTTATATTTCTCAAGATGTCTTATGTAGTACAAGTGAGCGTTTCAATAAACTTTTTTCTACTTCTGATGGGGTGTGTTTTTTTTTATTATTATTATCTTGCAGAATATTACAATGATAATGTAAGATACAGATAAACTCCTATTTTACACTTTTCTAGGGGTAAAGAAAAAAAAATTGTGTAAATGAAGGGAAACACTAAATTGCAAGTTATTTACCTTTCTTTTGAAATAATTTTATATAAACAATATTTACATAATAAATTTTTTTATTGCAGTTTTTAATGCAATTGTACTATTTGTTTGAACAGTTACTTTTAGTTGCTATGGCTGTGCCATTACATTGGGTATATCTTAACAAATTAAAATATTAATTTTACAATTTTTGTAAGATAAATGAGTTTAAACAAAAATCCGTGAAGGTCCGGAATAAAATGTAAAGCAAGGTGCAAGTACTATATGAAATTGTTCATAAAAGTTACTTATTTTACATACGTAATCATATGCAGGACGTGAAATATGATTTTTCAGTCATTTTGTAAGCCATCTAGTGATTAGCACAGCAATTGCACATCGGAGCAACAGCGCAGCTATGTAGCAGATCACGCAGCTACTAAATGCTGGTGAAATAATTTGGCCATCAGTAGCGTTATTGCAGAATTTCATGATGTATGGCTTCTTAAAAAATAGTTTACAGATTCTCTTTAAACAAAAATAATCCATCAATTGTATAGTCCAAAAGCTTGAAATTGCAGTTGCTTCATTCTTTCAAAAATGCTGTCAATGATGCTGTAAAATAAGTAGCAGTCGTTTACACTGCAATTCTATTTTCAATACAAAAACTATCATGGCTCTGATTCAACATTTTAAACAATTTTGCATGCATCTGCCATGCCTTTTTTGTTGAACAATGGGATTAAAACACAATACTTCATTTATTGCAACATAAAAGCGTGTGCATAATTTTGCTTCTTTAAAAAAAAGTGATAATTTTTGCAGAATATAATGGAAATACAGTGACTGAGAAGCTATTTGAAATTGATGAATTGAACTGTGGCTGTTAAAGAGAAGCACATGATGCAGTTATTTGCTTCCAAAAACACAATATTCTCTTTCGGTTGGGGCCACAGTGGCTGAGAGGTTAGACTGCTCGCCTCCCACCAAGGCAAACCGGGTTTAATCCCCGGCCTGTTCACTCCAAATTTTTGCATGTGGGAATCGTACCAGACGATGCCGCTGGTTTTCTCAGGGATCTCCCATTTCCCTGCCCTTTCATTCTGGCACTGCTCCATACTCACCTCAATCACCCTCATTTGCTCTCAAGACCTCGCTGTTAAGAGCCGCCCAAATCTTTTCACTCACTCAGTCACACTTTTTCTCTTTTGGCAGAGTGAAATATATCTGTTTCATTGGAAACATAATTTCTAATGAAACAAAATTAACCTTCCTACAGAAATTTAATTTCCTACTGATGTAGTGGTTATGTGATTTCATATGTATTTAGGCTATTCACGGTAAAGTGAGCACTTCTGAAAGTCCTCTCGTTTGGAATAATAGTCTATAAATATATTTTATTCTAGCGTTAGACGTTAACTTCCGAGTGCTGTGGAATATACGCACTGTGTTTATTACTTACACAGCATTATTTATTTAAAAAGGTGGTTAAAGAATAAAAAATGGCTGAAAGGAAAAAGTAACTAGGGCATCAGAAGTGCTCACTGTACCGTGAACAGTCTATACCATTAATTTTCTCCCAGGGTTTTCCCCAATAAGTTCAGTGTGGATTACATTTTATGGCGACGTAGAATCTAGTAAATACGGAACTTCTTTTGTAAAGAAATTTGTCTTTATTTTCTTAGACTTATTAATTATTTAAGAACATTTAAAAGACTTTTATGAGGCTAAAACTGTACTGAATGGATTGTAATTAATTATGGCTCTATTTAAGAAATAAAAGTTTTGTAATATTTTATGTTTACTGGAGTCTATGAATGACAGTTGTGTGAATGGACAATGCTTGCAGCAACTTCTCAGATTACCGCATGAGGTTTACAATGCCAGGCAACTCGGAGAGCCTGTGGTACAGCTTCAACATGGGGCCGGTGCACTTTGTGTCCATCTCGACAGAGGTGTACTACTACCTTGAGTATGGCCTGAAGCTGATCACCAAACAGTTTGAGTGGCTGCAGAAGGACCTAAAGGTGAGTTAACAGCATTTTATGCAACAGTGAGAGTAAGATCCTGTAGTGTTTCTTAGCGAGTGCAAAGTCAATTTTCAGTAGCTTCTTGCAGAAAAATCAGTGGTCGATAAATTTATTTCAATATTCAGATGTCTTTAGAATGAAATACACTCATTTGCAAAAAAAAAAATATCACCCTGAAGGTGCCATTGCAGGGGGACGTGAGTGGGTACAGGCACAGGATATGGTAGTATGTATTCAGAAAACATCAAAATACTGTACCACACCAATCATGTATTCCAGGGAACCAACACTTGCAGGATGTATTTAGTTTGGTGTTGGACCAAAGTAGCACAGAGACAGGCGGCAATACGGTCTGGCATGGATGCATACAGATGGATGTTCTCCTGAGTGATCCTGCTACCTCCAAATCACTGCTAGCCGAAGTTACCGAACCCAATGTTCGCTATGGGCAAGAGGTCTGGGGACCTGGCTGGCCAAGGAAGCATATTGACATCACAAAGGCAGACCAGAGATATCTGTGTTGTGTGAGGCCGGGCATTATCCTGCTGGTAAAGGGGGTTGTCAAGTTGCACCAGGAAGGGGAGCACACATAGTCTCAGAATTTTTTGGACATATCGCCCCGCCGTCAGGGTTCTTTCAATCACCACCATTGGAGGTGCGGGAATTGTAGGAAATGGCACCCCACACGACACCTCTTTTTGGAGCAGTGTGCTTTTGTACAATGAAATGTGGATCACGGCGCTGGCCACGTCTTGTATGTCCCGTAGGGGCACATCCGCACAAGCAAACCACTTTAAATGAAAAAGGGACACCTGTCAAGCTATGATGATACTGTGTGGCAAAACCCTTGTTGTACTATAGTCAGTTCATGACTGGAAGAGACTTTCTTGAAGCCCTGCTAAAGATCTACTTTCAAGCCCATTTCGTATCCTTCTGCCAAAGGGTAAACAAACATTGCCATGTGGCAGTCACATGGCAATGTTTACATGCAATGTTTACATTCC
>NQII01001124.1:303097-315539 GCA_002778355.1 Clitarchus hookeri | reverse complement strand
GCACTACGAGTAATCTCTTATACAGGTATCAGAAACGAAATAAATCGGCACAACGAGAAATAATAAAGAGAGGATATTAGTAAAAAAAAATTAAGCCGGTAAATGAATTATTATTGATTAAACAAGATAATCGCACCAATTCTCTGGCACGTGTGTCGACCACATCTCGCCAACAACACACGGAACGAAGGTTTGTAAACAAATGGCCGCTCTACTTTCACCTTGAGCGTGATCTTGTGAGTATGCAAGAAACATTGAAATCAAAGTACGTTAGCATCACTTCATTAATAATTGGCATAATAAGATACAAGTCTTTTCGAAATCCATTTGTAAGCGATAAATTAATAATTACGTTAAAACTTTAGAACTATTTCCTCTCTTTGTGCTGGCAACCTAACGGCATAACTGTATCCGCGCTCGCCGCTGTTTGTAATGTTATATGCATGTAGCTAACGGCTAGGGTGTTTTTTCAATTGTTGATTTTCAAAAGTTTCTTCCAGTCGTGAACCGACTATAGTGCTATTCATTCATGGAGATGAATTTTTTTCCAAATGATTTTATGTTGTTCAAAAATGTTAAATGCATAGTTCTGTTGCATGAAACTGTAATTAAATTGAAAAATAATTTTACAAATACTTAACCTTAATGAAACTTAAATGAAAAATCTTACACTTTTAACCATTTTTTTAAATGTATATATTATGAAACATATTGTAAGACTTGCAGCAACCCGTTTTCTCAATGAAATCGAAAATAAAATTTCAAATTTCTTGTTACTGTTCCAGCATAAAGTTTATTCTCAGTTTCTTCACACTCTTTGTCATAAATACTTTTTCAAGTATCATGGCATACAGGCACTGTAAACAGATGCAATTAACTATTCACTTTGTTTGTATTCACACTAAGGATGGGGTGACCGAATCTAAGATTCACAGAATCTTAGGGATTCGTAGATTCTTATGATTTGATATAAAATTTGTTCAAAGATTATATTTTTTCTTTTTGGTTAATTCGAAATTCCACAATATATGTAATTCGAAGTAAAGTTTCCCCAATGTGTATGTAAAATTCAAATTATTTATATTTGTTGCAGTAATTAAATTCTTGTGTAAACAAAAGGAGCATCGCAAACGGCCGGCCACTTTACGTATGCGCATCAGGCGTCGAAGCCTTTTGTTGCACGCAACCGCCTTGCCTACAGACATGTCAGTAGCGGACCACAAGCGGGCGGTATGCAAAAGCAACTGAGCTGCAATTCCCCAAATCCGCATATAAAGAACTCCCATCGTTTGTCTGCTTTTTATGCCTCATTTATCCCTCTCTATTTTTAAGCACACTACCTTCACTTACGTTTCTGGAAGAAAAGAAAGGAAGAAAGAGGGCTACACAATTTCCTGTCAAACAAATAATTTTTGTGTGGCACTTTGGTTTTTCTTTTTATTATACATTTAAAAATCCTAAGTACGATGCACAAACTCTTTCAGCAAATTTTTTAATAATTCGAGAAATTTATGAGAATTAAGGAGTATGGCCGCTTGCTTTCAGTGCTGCCCACTTACTAGGAAAATTGTGCTTAAATTTACAATAAAGTTAGTGAAATGGCACGGGTTACAGCACACAGGATGTTATAAGATGACTTTGTAACTTTAGCGTCATTTAACAAACTCAGCCAGCGGAGTGTGTTTAAGGCGGCATTAGAGAAAGCCAGGCGGAACAGGGATACTGTATAGCAGTTGCTGTCGGCTTTGGGAAACGGAGGGTTGTGGGAGGAGAGAAGGCTGGCGTAGGAATGGTTCTCTTTTGGAAATCACTAAGGAAGTTTTATTTTAAAACTGCTCCTTTTTTTGAAGTTATACTTCTTTTGACGCGTTGAGGGTAAAAGTTTAGTGTGCAACAGAAGTTACGCATGCACATTGTAACAAAATTCGACAGCGAATGTGGTAGAGGTATGACCCAACTACGAAGACATTGTCAAAATAACCGTGGTTACGCCAAAGAAGTATAACTTATAATGCACGTACATAAGTACACGCACCCGGTTCCGGTTCCCCCCTTCCCGCTTACAAACTGTATTTATTGATTGAGAAGTCTCATAGAAGAAAGTTGCTGATGGAAAGACAGTACACGAGAGTCAAGTGCAGTGGCAGTGTAATGTGTGATAAGCGTGCTACTACCACCCTTATCGCTCCCAAACATCTTGGTCTTAGGCATGTCCTAGTTTGAAGCACCCTGAACCACAGATGCACCGACAGTGTTCTGTGCGCTCTATTTTATGTATGTTTTTTTCATAACACAAACAAGATCTGGCACTTGCGTGTATATGCCAGCACTTAGCTTGCTGCCGGCAATTACCCCAATACATCAGTGTGCATAAACGACTCAAGTTCTGTCTGACCCACGTAGCAGCGGTGCTGTTTAGGCTGCCTTATTTCAGGGGGAAAATGCAAGTGCTACGTTGGTAAATTCCACAGATTTTAATTTTCGTTTCAGCCCAGAAAATTTTTAATTATGAAGGTTTTACTGTATTACAGTGACACAAAATCGTATCAATAAACTAAATGTTATTTTACAAAGTATGTATGAAACGTACATCATTTTCACCAATATTTACACTTCGGTAAATGCAGTATTTGACCACAAATTCGCCCCATACTTTATGGTAAATGCACAGGAAAAATTACCTTAAAAAACCTTGTGTTTGTTTTGCGGTGCGAAAATATCACATTGAAAATCATAGAATCAGAGATTTGGGTTTGGTTTCGGAATTCTGTAATTTCAGATATGGATTCTAGGGTGGTTTCAGATTCGAGGAAAAAGTAGATTTGCCTCATCCCTAATTTACACAAATAATTTCTATTCACTTCGCACTTCGATTCACAGTGGATTATTAATATTTGCACATAACTAGTATAATCCTGTTATAACATACAATTTTGTAACATTTCCTTTTTTTATAGGCAGGCTACCTTATTTTGGTGATACCGTCACAGTGTTTGGTTTGTCTTTACAACTCTGCACAGCTGCAGAAAACACTTCCTAACGTTGATACCTGCCAAATGCTGAAGTTTGGAAGTAGGTATTGATTCTGGCTTCGAAGTTCCTTCTTCCCGGGTCCACGCAGTACTCTGCGCCTGACGATGGCCGCCTGCCGTCGATGTCTGCTCGCGGATTCGCTCCGTCCTCTTTCGTTTCCGTCGGCCGACTGCCCCGCTTGGTCCTGCTCCTCGTGCTTATGTAGGCTTGATCACCATATTCGACTTGCCCCATCTCTGCACGTGTCCGGGGTGCTTGTCGTCCCCCTGGGTCATAAAACACGTGGCCGCTGCTCGTGTGGTCCGCAGCCGGCGTGGCGTCGTCCCTTGGTTCTGGCCTGGAAGTTTATTGTCCCGTTCTGCACGCACGTCCGCTAAAAGCTCTCATGGTTTATTGCGGTACAAGCCCGGGACAGATGCAGCTGGTGGTGGGATCTCAGTGTCCTTTGGGCAGCTGCAGAATGCAGCTGTGTCCGCGTCCTGGTGCCTTCCATTGTCTCCGGATGTCGTCTGCACGTGCAGGAACAGTTGCACGTGCAGAAACCTTTGGTAACGTGCCTTTGCAGCTGCGAGGCTCCTGGCGTCCCTCTTCCGGCACGTCCACAAAACTCTTAATCCTTATTGCGGTCGTCCGCCGGCGAGCTTCGCCAGAGCGTGTGTTCTGACGAATAAAATATAGGGACGCAGAATGTGTCAACATCATAAAGACAAATTAAACTCGCATAGAGTGAAATTCGACAGAATAAAACTCAATGAGGAAATGAATACATTTGTCTAAATTCACAAACAAATATTTTCTATGAAAGTGACAAGAGTTTGTGACACAGGAAGGGATCAAGGACAAGTGATCAAGGGAACATTGCACTGAATTCAAACACAGCCATGGTATGTGGCTGGCCACAAATCGCTATCTCTGATCAGTAAAATTGAGACTATTAATGACCTCAAAAGTCCAGTGCTGTTACAAATGTGTGTAATTATTATTTGTGTGGCAAAGTCCCATTTCTGAGTACTGATACTTCATTTAGTTGGCTGGCATACCTTTTTTGGTCCCATTTTCTGTTTTACAGCATGAATTTCCCTTTTTTTTTTTTTTTTACACCATTTTTTCTTGCTCCTATGAAAGGTGCTAAAAATGGGCTTTCACTGTAATTATGAAAATAATGGTAATTCTTTTCATACAAATGTCAGAATTGTACATTATTAACATGTTCAGCAACAGTTAAAAATTATTTTTGAATTCACCAGAACACCACGAAGAAGTTTCATAGAAATTCATTTTGTAGTTTGCTCATATTTTATTTCTAAGTTCTACGATAAAATTCGAAGTAAAATTAGTCTGAAGTTGAACTCTAATTGTAGGTGAATATTGCATCTTGAGTTTAAAAAAAAATTGCTTTGTGGCAATTGTGTGGCGTAAAACACTTAAGATGGAATCAGATATAATGTTGCAATAATATTTTGAAATTTTTTTTGTGTGAGTTGTGATGGTAAAATCTTTAGTTATACTGTACATAAGGTAGCTGGAAGTTACTTTTCTCTTCATTTGGTATTTATATTATTGACATTATGTCACAAAATCATAAAATATTCTCAAAAAATAAAACCAAATTTTAGAACCTTGAAAATGCTTAAAATGTTAGTGTTATGCTTGATGGGCCAGTATTGTGGCTGCTTACTCAGTCGGGTGTTCCCAGGAAGCATCCTTGCCGCAGAACCGCAAACTACGTCCCTGGATCATCGTGTACGGCCACCGACCCATGTACTGCTCCAACAACAACACTGATGACTGCGTGTACTACGAGACCATTACTCGCACAGGGCTGCCATTTGTCAAATGGTTTGTAGTCTTGTACTCTATAATTCAGTGTCTTTCTACAGCGTTTATTTAGATTTAGGCTGTTCTAGTTATGTGTACGATTATCTTTAACTGCTGTAAATGATACAATTTTCTCTCTTTAGCAAAAGATATATTAAGTTTTTTACACTGTATCAATAATTCATTGTTTTTACTTAATTTCATATTTTTTTTACTGTTCATCTATTCATTTACATATTTATGCCTTTAACACCTATAAAATAACCATTTTCATTTGTATTAGTTTTGAATACTCCAGCACTGCTGGAAATCAAATACATGTATGTGTATATGTTTGTTTGCAGTTTTTGTTGATAGAACAGTAGCTGCATTGTTTTTATTTATTTGGATGCTATGTTATTTGTGCAGCTTAGATTTCCCGCTGTGTAAGTCAGCACTTTAACCTAAAAATTGCTTCCTTTCTACTGTCTGCTGATATAGTTCATTTCATATCAGAAGGCCACATTCTGACAGTCAGTGAGTGGCAACTTAATATATTCATAACAAATAACGTGCCATTTACAAAATCCTGTATCAGCTGATGTACAAACGAACAAAAGTTAATATTACGTTGGCTATTCTGAGAGCAGTGCCGAAGCACATCACACAAGCAGAAAATACGCGGATAAGAAAGATTTCGTAGATTAATTAATACATTTTATTTTACGTGGTCATAAAACAGCAGTTTTTAGTTTTAGAAACGAAACTTCGTGATAAAATAGTAATGTATAGGTGTTCAAAATGAGATGCACAATAAAACAATACGTATCCAAATGTAACAATAAAATCCAAAGTTTCCAGGCTCTCAAACCAGGTGCTGCCATCTTGTGAGTTAAAGGCGCACCGCACCATCTGTTGTGACATGCCCTTCCATGCCATCTGTTATCCATATCCTGAACTACACCCAGAAACATATTATAGTTTTGTTGTTTAAAATAACGTATTCACGCGCATATACAAATAATTTTATTTTCCCGCGAGCTCTGTATAATTTTTAAAGTAACATATACTTTGTGTACCGCGTTTACGAACGACCCTACACACGTCCACCAAGCTCCGTTTACGAATGCAGCGCCACCAAAGCAGTTCACCAATTGCCACATGGAGCAGCACCTCCTGGACGCGCTGACTCGCCACATCAAAGCCTATTCTTGACACACCAGTTGATGGCGAATGGATACATAAATGAAAAGGCGCGGCGATTGTCAACTGTCAAGAAAGTGGCCTTCTTATATGGTACACAGTATAGTAAAGGTTTGAATAACAACTTTTTGTGGTGATTGAATGTCTTGCCAAATAATTAAAAAGCTTTGTTTTGTGGACAAGAGTTATCTGCTTCATTGTTCATTTTTGAGTCCACCATGTTTTCTGCAANCCACCATGCTTTCTGCAACTCAGTTAGCACATCCAATGAATTGTTTCAATTAGTTTTGTAACAAACCAATAGATTGTGCTCGTTTTGAATAATATAGCCTGTCTCATGTAAAGTCTTCTATTTTTGACGTGTTGTAAATGAAACTAACAATATCCCATATACAGAACCCTACATCAGCTGATGCAGGAACCATCGAAAGTGATTTTCGTATTTATGTTTCTGGCATGTTACATTTTGTATCAAAATTCAACATTATGAACAAATTAAAAATTTATTTAAATCAAAGACTGAGGTTGTGTTTGCAACTCTCGCATCAATTTCACTGAATGCAGTTACAGCTTTGTAATGTATTATTTCTATGTGCTGGGCAAGAAAGCTGCAGCTTTGTCAAGTGACATTTCCATGTCAATAAATGATGGATCGGAATGTCTTTTCGTTGTTCGTTGCAGTGATGAAAAATCTACTATATCTAGATCAATAACTTACTCATGAAGTCGCGTTTGAGCAACTTGAAGACGTGTTTTGACAGTAGGGTAGAAACTCGAGACAGCAGGATACGTAGTCTGTTTGTTNAACTTTGTCAAATGACATTTCCATGTCAATAAATGATGGATCGGAATGTCTTTTCATTGTTCGTTGCAGTGATGAAAAATCTACTATATCTAGATCAATAACTTACTCATGAAGTCGCGTTTGAGCAACTTGATGACATGTTTTGACAGTAGGGTAGAAACTCGAGACAGCAGGATACGTAGTCTGTTTGTTGGGTATCTACTACTTCTATTCTGTCTGTCAAAAAGTGGAAACCTTACATGAGATAGACTGCACTATTACTGTACTTGGCCATTTGATCTTCAAAGTATTAGTAGAATGCTAAATTCATAGGTTATGGAATTTGTATAGAAAAAAAGCAAATATTTATGAATAAATTATAATAATTAAAAAGTAAATTTTGTTTAGCCACAAGCAGAGTAATACTTGTGACAGTGTGTTTCACTTTGACAGCAAGTTCATTAAATACTAGTTATGCCAGGAATGGTTGTCTCATTTTTTTGGCTTTCTTACAGTGCAAATGAAACCCCAACATACTATGTATTTACCGTCAAAAAACTTCAAACTCTGAGCTTTATTAATCATTATGTTTTCATTTTTTATATGTACTTTACTTCTAAGGTAAAAGTTTAGAAAGATTATTTGTATATTCTACTTTCATTTTATTCGTAATACTCATCTAAACCATAGTTGCTGTTATACATCATCATAGTACAGTCCCATTATGCATTGTCACGCTGTAGGGTAGGTGAAAAATGTGCATAGTAGCAAGCTTGCACATTTTTGCAGGTATGAGTATTATTGGAACCGTACATTACAGGTTTGGCTTGGAGGACATGATGTACGAGCACGGTGTAGACATGATGATCTGGGCCCACGAGCACTCGTACGAGCGACTGTGGCCGGTGTACAACTACACAGTGCTCAACGGCAGCTACGAACAACCCTACGTTAACCCCAATGCTCCTGTGCATGTCACCACTGGCTCTGCCGTAAGTTTCTCCTCCTTTTGCATTTTGAAAACTTGATTTTCTCACGTTCTTGCATGGCATGTTTCCTCAACAGAATTTTTGCTTGTCAATCTGCCACTAAGGGAACAGTAAAATGGTACTCTGGCATTAATAAATCTTGAAAAGTTGACAACTGTTGATGATAACGTCCAGAAAATATTTCTGTATATTTTATGGTTTGTTTGAGAATGGCCAGGTTTGGTGGAGATTGTGAAACAGAATATAAATTTGATACTACAGTGGCTCCAGGTGGTATAACATGGAAAATAAACAATAGGCATCGGAATGGAAATGTTTCCAATGCCAGCTACCACCCTCGCTCCTGAGCAATTCCACATTCATTCTCATTTGGAAGACGACATATTGTTTCAAAGTCTCTGGGCGTAGCGTGTGCCGCATGTGAATTGCATATTAGTGCAACTAGTACCTTCCAGCCAGTGCTTTGCAACCACAGAATAAAGTCTTATTTATTGTGCCATAACTGTCTTAGGAGTCATCGTTTGAGACCCTATCTCCGGCCGGCCAATCCACTGGAGGGGGAAGATCTAAAAATGAACAGCATGATACGACGGCAGCCTGGTGCCATTGTCTCTTGCCTCCCTCTTACACCCATGCCTTGGTCCGCTTCCGTTATCTGTCTCCCTCATGCTACCCATCACTCCTTAACTTCAGCCAGCAGCAATATTTTATTACAAAAGAAACAGGACTCTGCTTCTTTATTTTATTGCATGGGTCTGGTATGTTTTTTTTGCTACCAAAGAGAAAACAACACAGAGTGCATCACACTTAACAAAAAAAGTTTGCTAAGGGCTAGTATTGATTGTGCCCAAATGATATAAAATGGCAGCAACGCTAGTGATGCGGCACATACACTGCGAGTTTAACGCTGTNGCAACGCTAGTGATGCGGCACATGCATTGCGAGTTTAACGCTGTGTGCAACTACTGTGTTTCGTACCATCTATGACCAAGTTGGCGTGTGTTGTTTACATTTTGAGCAGTACGTTAACTTCATTGTAGAGGGGTTCTTTTAAATTTATTTATTTTAAATCTATGCTCCCAAATTTTTTTTGGTATGTCGAGGTTAAAAATGTATTATTCTTCTGGATGTTTGGCAGGACTAACTATATATTTCGTTGTATGAAGTATTTAGTTAAATGGAATATTCAGTAAGGGTGTTTTTACCTTATTTGACTACGGAAAAATGGGAAGAATACTTTTAGGTTTTACATTTTAGAATCTATTATGGGCACGTCTATGTACTTTTGCTCTTAATTATGTAATAATGGATATACTGTAGAATTTATGTGGCGAACAGTATAAAAAATAACTTTGGAGAAACATTACTTTGTTATTTACATACAGCACACCTTTGCCTATTATTATAAACTATTTTTATATTACAGAAAATTGGTTAAAAATATATTAAACATAAAATGTATTGGTTACATTACATAAATGGTATAATTACTTATAGTTAGGGGCAGTGATATTTTGCGAAAAGATTTCGAGACAAGATACAGTCCAAAGCACTGTAGGGTCGACCAGCTTCTTTGATTGGCTAAAAAATGTTATGGCCCGTGTTAACCGTTTGCGCACGAATCACGAAAGTTCAGTGTCGGAGTTACTTAGTCCTGAGTGGCTTGATCAAAGACGGACACGGCACCAGCAGCCAATGGAGGTATAACAACAGCTGAGGTGTGTATATAGTATTGAAGTCTACTGTGTGCTCCGATTTTTACGCGAAAAGTCACTGGCCTTACTTATAGTAAACAAAATTGCTTAAAAATGGTTAAGTGATAGAGCTTGGCTAGAAGGGATTTGTAGCTGTTAGGGGTGGAGTCTTCATACTCTACAGAGAATGCTACTGGTTGCCTGCGAGTGCTGTTTTGTTCCAAACTAGCCCTAGCCATAATAGATGATGACCACATTATTTCTATTTCCTATAACCAACGCGAGCTTGTGGCAGTGGAATTCTCAAACTATTCTTCTGTAAGCCAGGAGCCTAGGTAGATACTAGTTCCAGTGAAAATACAGGAAGTTTTGTACAGTTAATCCTGTTTACTCACTTCTGTGGGTTGATAAAGTTTTGATGAGGAACCTGTGTCTAGAAATGTAAAATTATGCGCTACAAGGATGACACACATCAGGATATTCCAAACTTCTGTTGCAAAGTAGGCAACCTAACTTGAAAACTGGTGATGTCTGGACATCACCTGATGCCACATGTCTTCTGTTTAGAATCTGAGGTAACGCTTTGACCATCTTTCCATTAGACATTCAATTGTTGGTGAACGTAGTTCAGTACAGGATGGCTGCCGAATAAGCGTTTGCTGAGAACACGAACATGTCGTGCATTTACAGAGAAGTTGAACGCAATGGTAGAGCTGCTGAATGTCTGTATCAGGAGGATTTTCCACATTGCGCGACTCCATCGTGTACAATTTTTGCCAGATGAGAACTGTGGTGCTCCATGGAGGCACTATATTGTCGACTTTCAAGGGGAGGTACTTCAAGTTGGAGAGAATCTGTCGACAAGTACTCGAGCCATTTCACGTGCCATGAATGTGTCTTGTAGCAGTTGCTGGCGCGTTCTGCATGAACAGCAGCTACACCTTTGCCATCCCCAGAGGGTGCACACAGTGAGTCTGGCAGATTTGTGTGCCATGTGTCAACATCGGCACTTCGTTCCTTCACTGTTGTATGGATATGCCCAAGTTTTGACTGCGTATTCTTTTCATCAATAAAGCACATTTCACCAAAGAAGCTGTTTTAAACCGTCAAAACAGCCATATTTGGGGTGAAGAAAACCCTATTGCCACATATTCCCATAGATTTTGGCTTTTTTCGATCATGTAATTGGATCATACATTCTTTCTTACTGCCGCCTAACAGGTCCCATCTACTTGTCAGTCTTGCAAGAAGAACTGGTGGAGTTGATATACGTAACTTCAGTTTCTTTTGTAAATGTGGTGCAAAAAAAGTATGCAGTATCCAATGTTACAGTTTTTCTAATTGATTGGAAACGAGGAAGGTTGCAGAAAGCTTTTGTGCTATCATTTTATATATAAGTTGTTGCAGGAGGCCATCAAACACTGAAATTTTGCTCAGAAAAATTAAGCTGTGTTCAGTGTTAAAGTTATTGTAATTGATTGGCGGCAAAGGTGGTCACAGATACCTTTTTGTGGTATAATTTTATTTGTAAGGTGTCTGTTTATTAATATAATTTAATATTTCATNGGTGTCTGTTTATTAATATAATTTAATATTTCATTAAAATATGCTGAGATTTTTTTTGCAAGAAACTACCAAACATTGAATTTTTGCTTGGAAAAAAGTAGGCTGTGTTCACTGTTACCATTTTTATAATTGATTGGTGACAAAGGAGGTTGCAGATACACTTCTGNGAAAAAAGTAGGCTGTGTTCACTGTTACCATTTTTATAATTGATTGGTGACAAAGGAGGTTGCAGATACACTTCTGTTGAATCGTTTATTCGGAGGATGTCTGTTCATTAATATAAATAAAAATTTGGTTCAAATATGCAAGAGGCAACCAAACATTGAATTTTACCTTTTAAAAAAGTAAGCCATTTTCAATGTTACAGTTTTTGTAATTGTTTGGCTTGCAGATACCCTTATGGGGTATCATTTTATTCAGAATATGTCTTAACTATTGAATTAAATTTGTGTTTAATTTTTGCGCTAGACACGATTAAACACACACTTTTGCAAAAATTTGCAAATTTTAATTTATAGGCATTGGGAATGGATCAAAATCTGTTAGAAATCCAAAATATCTATAGTGACTGTGACCTGTCATAATGACCTGATTTCTGCAAACCCTGAGGGGTTGTTTTAGTAAGNTCCAAAATATCTATAGTGACTGTGACCTGTCATAATGACCTGATTTCTGCAAACCCTGAGGGGTTGTTTTAGTAAGGTTCTACTACACTTACGTAACATTGCACTATTAATTAAAATATTTTACAGGTATTTTTGTCAGTCATAATGCAATAAGGCCATGAATATGAACATGGAAATATCCTAACAAAATTTTGACCACATGTACAGTGCAATTTGCTCCATTTTGTACTACATGTTTAACATGAATGCCAAAACTTTCAAGCATGCAATTGTACTAGCACACATTAGAGTGCTTATCTATACAGTGAGCCTGTGTGTGCACTGTTAAATGCTAGATGGCTGTAGAGTTAGTTGAATGTGCAACTGAACATTAGAAGTTTTCATTGTTTTTGGATTATACCAAAATAAAATTGTGTATCATATGGTGCGTGATGTTATTTGCATAGAAACGACAAGAATTTCTTATATGATTTGCATGAATTTCTTTTTTTGTAAACATAGGCATTTTTATTTTCACATGTCCAGATGTATGTGTGTGGTTTTGATGCTGTTCTCAGGGTTGTAAAGAGGAACATGATATGTTCAAGAAGTTTCAGCCTAAATGGTCAGCATTCCGAAGTGATGACTACGGTTATTCTCGCCTCAAGGTTTACAACTCGACCCACCTCTACATGGAATATGTTTCAATGGACAAGGTAATCCTACACACTACCATTTTTTCTGTAATTGTTTCTCTTCCCCCCCCCCCCC
>NQII01001124.1:264320-302839 GCA_002778355.1 Clitarchus hookeri | reverse complement strand
TATTTGGTTAAATAATCTAAAAATTGGAAGGAAATAGACCAAAAAATAAGTTTGTGGCATTTTTTTTTGGTTGCAAACTGTTGCAATTATCGTCGCTTTAACTGTACAACTCATAAGTGTGGATGTTTTAAAAATAGATTTAACAAAGGCTGCGATTTTATGAGGACATTCTCAGGAACTGTCGAAATCACAGATATCAACGAAAAAAAGAAAAAATCCCAGCTTAAATAAAATAAATTGCAATAAGGATTTATTAAAAAAAAATTTTAGTCCACAGCAATAAAATATGTGTGTCATAGTGTCGCAACTCTTAATTGGTATGTCACAATATGAAAAACCAAATTAATTTTGTCAAAAAAAGTGGCAGTGGTGGCTTGGAGTGAGTGTACTGCTCGGTGCCCGCACCTGACATGTGACGTCACAAAGGGAAGTTTTGTTCTACCCTTACCTCTCTCTCTCTCTCTCTCTCGCCTTTCTTCATGTGACGTCACAAAGGGAAGTTTTGTTCAACCCTTACCTCTCTCTCTCTCTCGCCTTTCTTCTTCAAATTATCTCTTGTGACGACAATAATATTACACTATCACACTTTAGCAACAGTGCCCGCTAATCACAGTGTTACACACCCCATCTTTCTTCCCTTCAGCCCATAGTCTCGTGATTGCTTCGCCATATAAGTTACCAAGCTGTCACTGAATGAAAGCCGATGCCAAACTTATATACCCTCTGATTAGGGATGGGTCGAATAACCAAAAATGTCGGTTCTGGTGCCGATTCTACAATTTAAATATTGGTTCCAGTATTCGGTTCTATGTATTTTGAATACTTGCCTTTTGCTTGCAACTTTATTAAACCAATGCAGGTAAAATTCATTAAATGCTTTATTCATTAAATGCATTAAATGCTTCGGAGGGTGTTGCCTCGCCCTAGGGTGCACTCCCCATACGCCATTATTATTAATGCTTTATTTAACCGTTATATGGAAGAATTCAACAATAACAAAGTGTGAAGATAAGTTTTAATGTATACAGATAAATTTGTTGTATAAATTGATTTAAGGTTAGTAAATATGTAAAAAATTATTCTTTTTTTACATTAATATGTGGTGATTGTGATATGTTTGGAAAATACTTTAATTAAAAATTAAATAACTCATGGCCCTCAAACCAAAACATTGTGGCGGTGCTTTATGATAAAGGAAATCTACTAAAGTTCGTTAAAAGAAGGTCAACAGCTGTGGTATTTTTTCGCTTCTTTTATGGTGTCTGACCAGGCCTTTTTTTTGCATCTTTTACACAGTGACTCCCTGGTTTTTTTTTTGCCGAGATGGAATGTGACACCTCGAAAAAAAACGTCTCTTCTTCCTCTCTTACTCACGGCCCATGGCCATCCTCTACCAAACGAAGAAGGCTTGGAGGAATGGAATGTATCGATCGGCTAGCAGTGTTGTTTACGGGCGCAGAGGGCTGAGAGTTAAGAGAGAGAGAAGGGAGAGGAGTGTTGATGTAAGAGCAACAGATGAGATAACAGACTAATCCCATACACTTCCCTCCAAACATCACCAAACAGTTTACGACTACCACTCCTTAATTGTTTTTCCGTGTATAGCAAGCACCCCAGAAATTTTTTCCTTTATGTTGGGGAAAAAGGGCCCGCTATACATGAGTAAATACCATAGTTATTTTTGTAACAACAGAGTTTTGCCATTACTGTGTAGAACCAAGAACCGAGAAATTGTTGTTAACCTAAAACCGGTTCCGAGTCAAACTTCAAGAACCGGTATAAATTGGAACCGAAGAACCGAACCGACCCATCCCTACCTCTGACAGAAAATAATATATTGAATGCAAGCCAAATTTTGAAAGTATCCTATGAGCTAGATCACCTGAGAGCATAGCGCACATGTGCCAGAGGGGGAGGGGTGACACAATGTGACGGACAGCATGCGACAGATTCACATAATACTTGTATTGTTTGTGCTCTGCTACTATTTTATGTAAGCATTACTAAAATACTATAAAACATTTCCATACTTCTGTTATGTTTGTTCAATCTGCAATTTAAACTAACAAATTTAGTGGTATATATTTTACAAATTGCTTACCAGAAATAAATTTGATAACATTTTACACGTAAACCATTCCTTACCAGCAATTACCAACACAACACTTTCTCAGGGATTTTAATTCATATTTACTATGAAATTAGTATTATTGGCCTATAGTGCTGACGCAGGTACCGCCACTGTAGAAGACATGGCGGCTTATACGGTCAGAGTTAATGTCCCCCAGGCACCGACTATAAGGTGCGTGGGAGTTGCGGGTTTTGTAATGAGGTAGACTATCACTGTTGTATTTTGAAGTACGAATATATTGTCTCGTATATCTTTTCACAAATACACAACATCAAAACTTTCGAGGTGCGGTACTTACATAATTTGTTTACTCGGATTCACGGGGCGAATTCGTGGTTGAGCGGGGCTTCTTTGGACGACGAATTCTATACTTAACTCAGCTGTGAGTGTGGGTAGGCTGTCATCTGGGAAGGCGTTCCAGCGAAGTGGTCGGCCCTGGAAGCCGTCCCGCCGGTGCTGATTCTCCCTGGGCTGCTGTTTGGACTCGTCCTGACGTCTTCTCGCGATTTCTTCCCGCAACTCTTCCCTTGGCTCGGTGATCATCAACTGTTCCCCCTCTACTCTCGAAACGGGCTTTTTATGCTTGCAAGCCCTCAGTCTTAATTGTCGGCACGTGGCGCCTTGTAGGGGGGGGGGAAGGGCTTGAGAGGGGTGAAGTGGAAGACGCCTAACCATGCCTTCCAACACACGTGTCCTCGTTTTTGAAGGNAATACCTCGGCACCAATACAGCTCGTCAGTATTTCTTCCGTGGTGCGTATTTTCTGCGTTCAGGCGAACTACACATGATAATTTGCTGATAACTCGAAAAAGCCCTGCACTCCATAGATCTCGCGGCGGGCGAGGTGTCCAGGGTGAAGGGGGAAGGCCTACGCTTCGTCTCCACGTGTACCGGAATTTTCCACCTGCCGGTGGTTCCACGTGCCGTCTAGAAGGCGCCTAGCGAAGTGCGCGAGGCGGAGGTGGTGTGAGAGGGTGATGGATGTGAGCCAACGGCGTTCCCTAATCCCTAAACCTGCATGCGACAGTGCTATACATGCATATTTGTGGGCGTTTCATTTAATTAAAAACACTGTTAATGTTTACAACTACATGAGAGACTTTTATATATAGTTTTGTGTTTTGGCTTTTCAAATAAAATGCAAAAAAAAATAATGTTATAATAAATTATTAAAAAGTAATTTCAAATTTTGAATAAAAATTTTCTTGGACTATTTGAAATGTTATATAGAAATCTTTTAAAAAGCCTGTGTGAATGATGCCATTTTAGTTTAGTCTGGTTTTAAATATTTCCTATTTTTGGTTCAGTGTAAATATTTCATGGTATAGCCACTGAAAAAGAAACTCATATTATTTTATGTTTCAATTTCGTTAAGTGGATTACTGGTGACAGTTCAATCTTCTATATTATAGTCCTTTCTACATTTATTACTCTTTACATACTACCGATGCTATTACTACTCAATGACTTTACTGTTAAATATACAGTTCAGTAAAATATTTTAACATTTAGTATATGCAGAGCTGAAGAAGTTTTGTGTAGTGAAGTGTTAGGTTTATGATAGGGCTGAGCCGATACCGGTACCGATATATCGAAACCGGCCAATATCGTAATTGTGCGCAATTCATGTTTAAATCGCCGATATTATAACCAATATTTTGCCCTAAGAATCTAAGATGATGCTGTGCTAGTGAAACCTCATTGTTGTGTTCCCGTCTATGTTGTTTTGCCGTATCAGTCGATTTTTTTTGGATGGTCCCAACAAATATCCTATATAAACAATGTTAAAAAAAAACCTGCATGCTACGTCCTTAAATCATTAATTTACCCGCATACATCGATCAGATATTCTGTCCGAAAACCAAGATATATTCGGAACTATTGTTTATCTGTGGAAAAACTATCTTAAAACCAGTACTACCCAAATTCAGTAGCGCCAAGAGCAGGTAAACAGACACTCCCTAACCTCAAAAGCTAGTATACACAACTATAGTTGTGAAACAGTGCAATTGTTAACAACTACGTACTTTATTTTTGATAATTCAATCACTATTTGTTTTTAAATTACTCACGCCGAAAACAGGTAAAACATAATAATTGCAGGCATTTCTTTGTTTCAAGTCAGCAAACGAATATTCGCGCAAATAAAACACGTATGTATAATGGTTGTGGCACAGACCAGAACCAGACATTCATAATGGCGGAATGGATTTGAACTTTACTCTCGTTCCACAATGGAAACGTAATAATAATTAGGCCAGTACGGTAAATAACCTTGTAAATTACCAGCATTAAAGAGGAACAGTATGTTTTCACCGATTAATTCTGTTAAGATAAAATTACGCTAGTAACTTTTTTTAAGAGTAATGCAGTGATATCAACTGTCTCACAAGATGGCGAATGTTGTTTAATTTGGCGAAATAAAAATATTTTGCGGGCAACGGAATTTTTAGCAAAGTAAAATATAATTTTTACATATCAAACTCAACAATTTTTAGCACGTTTCTGTTTTAAATCATTGTTTTTAATAAAGTTTGTTTGATTTTTGCCACTTTTTTTTACATTTGGCAGAAATTTAGTGAATTTTATGTAAACCTTGGGCGGATTTTCGAAAATAAGTGCATTTCGATATTTTATAATACAATACTTATATTGAATGATTGAGATATGTTTTTTAATCCAGTATTTAAGGTATGCCCACTGTTCATTACAGGAAAATAACTCAGTATACCCAAGGATGAAAATAAATTTTTTTTTGAGGTTAGGTTTTACTTTTTGAGGAGAGTGGTCCACGTGTAGAGTTTTCCCGCATGCTGAGTTTTTTTCAGTAGGTCCTATGAAAAACGAATAATAAAGGTTTCACTATTTGGTTTTATTAAAATAATCACTATTTTTAAATTACTGATATGGCTGGAAGAAAAAAACTATTTGTGGAATTTCTTTGTACCGTAAGCAACACGCAAGAATGCAAAACTGTTTACAATATTTGCAAATGTTTGTTTCGGAGGCGGTACATCATCAAGGTTCTATAGTACCACAAACCTAAAACGGCACATTGAATGTACGCACCATTTGAAGTATTATGTTTTTTTTTAAGAGTTTCATTGCTTAATGACATGCTTTTGGAGGTTATTTTTGTCTTATAAATATGCTTAAGCTTAATATGTGGTTCCTAGATTTATCGAAATGGTTAGGCCTATCACTGAAACAATAAAAACAAAGACAATTAGAATTTCATTTAGGTAAATGTTAAAAAAATTCTGTTTTTATTTTTTGAAACTTGCAATAATGTTATTTTTTCTTGTCAAGGCAGTATCGGTATTGGTATCGGCAATATCGGAAAAGGCTCAAAAACCATATCGGCTCACCTCTAGTTTATGATAATAGAAAATAAGTTAGGATAACATGTTACAACTAAAATATCAAATAATTCCTCTAGTGGAATAAACATGTGCCTTACTACGTCACTAACTATACAAAATGTTTGGGAGGAATCTTATTTAAGAAGCTGGCAGTGTTTATGCTAATTCAGGGGTTTTCTAGTTACAATATTTCCATGTTTCTTGATTGTATACCTGTTATTTTTATTATAATAGTAATAATGTCATTTGCAGCCTACTTTAACAAATATTGCATGTTTTGCCTTTTTAAAATTTTTAACAGTGTTCTGAACTAAAGGAGACGTACACACATAAAAGTGCCCTACTGAGTAACGGAGTTCAGTTACATTACTTTAAAATTAACGCCAAGTTGCATTTAGTTTGAAAGTAATGACAAGTAGTTAAAGTTACTTTACTTTGTAAATAACTTAACTGAAGTTATTTTTAAAATATAACTTACCCAACACTGTGTACACCTCACTTGAACCATTTTATTATGGACCATCTCAGAAATATTTTTTTCAAATTTATCTACCTTGGTTTAATTCATTATGACATATATGAATGGTACAGCTGTAACAACTAAAATTAATTAGTCAAACAAATAGTACAGTTGCACTAAAAATATTTTTTTCAGGCCAAAACATTGATGGTACTTGATTCAAAGTTACACCCTTGTTTTTGAAAATATTTTTGAAAAATATGTGTGGATTATAATTGAGGTAATACAGTAATTGCTTTATACCATATGTTGTATTAAGTTTTCATTATTTTTTTACATAAGGACTCCCTTCCCAAAATTTGTTTATATACAGTTTGTATCCAACCAGATGTTAATATGCTTAAAATTGTTGCTCCTGGAAATGGTTCCATCAAACAAAAAATTTTGGAATTTAATTACTATTGTTAGTTTTTTTAAGTACAGTAATTTGTAATTTTTTCCTTTGTTTTTAGCTAGGTGAAGTTACCGACCAGTTTTGGCTAGTTAAGGATTCACATGGTTCATACAGACATTCCAGTGAAGATATCTGACATGTGAAATAATGTGTACAAGTTACATACCTAAATCAATTTGTGTGTATAGTGTGAATTTGCAATCAAAGGTTTTTTTTTTTTGAGACTTTTACAATTACTTGCATTACTTGCCAGTTTTATAATTAGTACCTGAAGGTTGGCACTTAATTATTACCCGATGTTTATTATATATATGGGGGAAGGGGGGGGGGTGTGTGTGCTGGCGCATGCGCAACTTTACAGCCTGCTTTCTTGTTTTACACGTTTGTAATAATTGTAAATTTAAAATATATGTTTTTGTTATAATGTTTGTGATGGTTATTGTTTTCTTACCATAACTAGAAAAAAGCTGAAGTGACCAGCATTATCTTCTGCCTCTTGTTTATTCCACTGAGCAAGAACACTAATAGAATACTGGTTGTAGGGAAAAATGGGCTGTGAAATACTTTGTGATTAGAAGAGGAGGGAAGTTACAATGCAGTGTTGTTCATATTGACCTTCTAAAAAAAATTCCTTGCAAGTACTGTGAATATTAATTTCTCAATGTTGGTACAAATATTTTTACACACAGAATACAGTAGTTTATCAACCTCAGAGCACACTAATATGGTAATACCAGACTTGTACCACAATAAGCATTGATGAGATGGTAGCAGTAATCTGTACTGTAAATCAAGGCGTATTATCATTTCCAAAAATGTTTACAATGCATGAACTCTTTAATGCAAGAAAACCTGTTTCTCCAGATGCCAATTTCCTATTTGTTCTAATGCCCCCCCTGAAAGTGTTATGTGTGGTTTGGTTTAGTTTTATGATTGCAATTAAATGTTGCCATAACAGTCTATTGATCTCTTACTTATATGCTAGAACATGTCATTTGACTAGACCTTCAACTGAATTACATGTCTTGCTAATCACAAAAAAATATTAACATAATTCAGTAAATGGGTAACTTACTTGCCTTTACTGGTCCAAACATCTTTGACAGTTCGCTTAAAGTGTGATTGTCTACTCAGGTGTTTCCACTTTTCTATCTAAGGCNCAAGAACACTAATAGAATACTGGTTGTAGGGAAAAATGGGCTGTGAAATACTTTGTGATTAGAAGAGGAGGGAAGTGACAATGCAGTGTTGTTCATATTGACCTTCTAAAAAAAATTCCTTGCAAGTACTATGAATATTAATTTCTCAATGTTGGTACAAATATTTTTACACACAGAATATAGTAGTTTATCAACCTCAGAGCACACTAATATGGTAATACCAGACTTGTACCACAATAAGCATTGATGAGATGGTAGCAGTAATCTGTACTGTAAATCAAGGCGCATTATCATTTCCAAAAATGTTAACAATGCATAAACTTTTTAATGCAAGAAAACCTGTTTCTCCAGATGCCAATTTCCTATTTGTTCTAATGCCCCCCCTGAAAGTGTTATCTGTGGTTTGGTTTAGTTTGATTGCAATTAAATGTTGCAATAATAGTCTATTGATCTCTTACTTATATGCTAGAACATGTCATTTGACTAGACCTTCAACTGAATTACATGTTTTGCTAATCGCAAAAAAATATTAACATAATTCAGTAAATGGGTACTTACTTGCGTCTACTGGTCTAAACATCTTTGACAGTTCGCTGAAAGTGTGATTGTCTACTCAGGTGTTTCCACTTTTCTATCTAGGTCGGGGGGGGGGGATGGAATTGTGCCATATTTCTGGAAAACATAACTTAATGGGCATTATGTAGTAGTTATTTTCCCAGGCACGCCAAAAATACCAAACAATTTCCATTATAAAATTAATGAATTCATACTTTTCCCGTTACAGTTCCTACACAAAAGAGGGGGATGGGGGACTTTCCCCTCCTCTCCAAATAAATTGGTCATTCATGCTGTTGTGTGCNGTTCCTACACAAAAGAGGGGGATGGGGGACTTTCCCCTCCTCTCCAAATAAATTGGTCATTCATGCTGTTGTGTGCGTGTAGAATATATTCTCTAGAAATAACAATATACACATAACTTTGTGGCATGACTTGCTGTACTTCACAAAAGACGGATTTTATATAGAATATTTACAGTTAATTAAGTACTACTGTTTGCTTGCCCTCATGCCAGTTTTGTACCCTCCTACAATATGTAAAAATGAATGTAAATAAGTTACATAATAAATACGTTACATAAATGCCAATCATTAATTTTGTGTGTGTAAAAAAATTTTCATGTGAGCATGTCTGCAACTATGATTGTTAAAAAATTTATGCAAACGGTGCAGGGATAGCTTTTCCTTGCAAGACGTGTCTCCGACAGTGCTCAGTGTACCATGGAACAACAATCATGTTTTACTGTGTGTGTGTATAACGTGCACGCACACACACACAGATAAAGAGAGAGAGAAAAAAAAATATATATATATATTTATTACATATACATATATAGATAGTTTTACAGCAAAATCTCCTGTGCACAATTTGTTTGGGAGAGACTAATTTTAACTACTGTCATGCCAGACACTTCAGTGTAAGCAATTCTACAGTATTGTATTGCAAAGCCATATTAATCTAAATGTGTGCAAATAAAGTACATTACTGTACATACCATTTATTTAAAAAAAAAAAATTAAAATAATATTACTGTGAAAATTGATATAGTCAGCACTACATTACAACTTATGTCGCATACCAATGGATTTTGTTTGGGAATAAAATTTATCAGTTGTACAACTGTTGCTACTTTGGTTTTAGATAACGTCGGCCTAAGCACTACTTAAGTATTTCAAAAGCCACACGACCTCCTATTCATGTTTATTACAACTGAGAATAAATTTTATTTTCAGTATAATTCAGTGTGTGTGTGTGTGCGTGCTGGCCCCTTGTAGTCACAATACTAAATCCCAGTTGTCCCAAATTATCAATATTTCCTTGTCTGTCTATCCACCTCAATGAATGTTTCATCCAGAAGTGACCCCTCACGTCTTGTTGGTAATGTGGCAGTGCATTTTTTAAATATAGCTCAAAATGTCATTTTTAAATAGTTTTTTATTTGTAGCAGTTTATGTCGACAGGTATTTTGTACAAATATAAAACTAATGCATTTTTTGGGTGACCAGCACCCTTAAAACATGTGAAATATAAAAAAGTATCACTTAAAATGTGTTCAAAACATTACCTTAATGTTCTCACTTGGCTGCTTCTTTATAGGTAATTTCATTACGTGTGCTAAGGATCTTGTCCGTTTGTTTTCCATTTTTAGCAGTAAAATTTATGTCAACCGATACAAATTTATTTAAATTAACTTCTGGTGGAATTTTGAATGTCTCAACGCACATCCTTCAAATCACGTAGTGCAGTCACAGCCTAGTCGTATCAGGCAATTTATGAACGTAACATACCACAACTGTATGCTAATGAAGGTAATTTCTCTATCAATGCACCAAGTGACAAAGTGAATGAATTGTTTTTTTCTTTCCCCAAAGCAAAATTTGTATATTTTGTGTCTGATGTCTGAGTGGAAACAAGTCTCACAACTCTGAGTGCACACACATATTCTGTACAAAAAATAAGACATTTTGCTGGCGTGTTACAAATTTTTTACCCAAATCCATATTTTAAAATTTACTACAATAATTGTGTATAAAATAAACATTTGGAGTCTAAATACAATAAAATATTTGTGTGCTGCAATTATTTTTACATGTTATTTAGGTCCTGTGTGTGTATATATATACATATGTATATAAACATATATATATATATATATAAACATAAACTCGTGACCTGCATCACCCAGCAATCAATACTTGCGCAGTGAAAAAGTTACGTATAGATGTCACTCGAAAAGAAGAAAAATTCAGTGCGCAGTTTATTGTAACTTGCAATCAACTGTAACTATTTTTTTCCTCATTAAAATACACAGTACAATGCATTTCTTATTTACTAATTTCATGATTTGACACAGCAAGCTAGATGAGCATAGCTTTGTATACTGCACGTACCAATAATCTCTATACTAACTCACATATTTAAGTCATTTTACCACTGCCATGGCTGTACACTGCAGTGAAAAAATTGATGCTTATGTTTGTTTATTCCTTAAAGTTGCAAACATGTTCGACACAAATTTCAACTTAAATCTCATCGCTAGGGGTGTGGAAATAGTAATTGACTAATTATTCGCATTTGAACTTTGAATATCTTATGCGAAAATTGTGAATAATTTACATTCACGTTTCGAGTGGTTGTGGAGCTGTGCCGACTCGGATCTACTTCTGCCGCTGTATGAATTGCAAATAATTTTCGGCAGATTTGCTAAAAATAAGCATTGCCTTATTCTCAGTATAAATAATTGATTTCTTGCCTTTATGTACTTGAAATTTTTCCTGTGTAATGTAACAAATCTGGAAATGAAAGCTTCAGTCGAAAAAATGATCAACTTCCAATGTTTTTTTTTTTTCTTCAAAGTTTATAGTTTTTGTCCCAAGCTCCACCCTCCTGAGAACTATTACCAGCTTGACTGACACGCGACAGTTGGGGTGCTTGAACACGTCACTCGACCTAAGGGGTCCTACCTTGTTCGGTGGGAGAACACTTGAAGTCAGCCTTACTGACGGAATACCTAGACTAACTCACCTTTTTTTTTTGCCTTTGAGTAACCTGGCATACAAAGTCTGCTGGGTAGGCATGCTAAGAAACAGTCTGCATTGGCTAGAACCTTATGAGCGGCTAGGGCGTGGGCCGGTATCGGGGTTGGCTGACATTTGGTATCTGCTGGTAGCGCCGTAGAGTTTAATTATTGACATCACCGAAACTCTCATCGCTAGAAAATTACGAAAACAGGACTGTAATTGTACTTCCTGGCACCCTAGTGACCTCCCACACCGGCAGAAATAATTTAGTAGATAAAATTGTTTGACTGAAAATTGAAGTTAAAAAAAAAAATTAGGTCATGGGTGCTTGCCAGCGTGGGTGAAATTTGCTACACTTGAGCAGAAGTGTCTTACATACTCAAAAGGAAAAAAAATGTCTACGAATATCGTAATAGCCCTTATCTCCGATTGCTGACATAATCTCAACTGCGAGGTTATGTCAGCAAAAGCAGCCAAAACATCAAATGCTGATAAGCCATTAGAATTCCTCGCAAAACAAAAGAAAATTAACCAAATGTCCCGATTAAATTAATAACTGCCTCATTACCACGTGTTTTTGATTAATTAATTATCGAAGACCGCAAAGAAACTTTCATCACCTTCTTTATTCTTCTGTGTTTCTAAATCACACTTTGTTAAGGTGTTATGTTATGAATGACAGTAAACTCCCGATTAACAAGGTTAATCGGGATCACAGAAAACGCGAATTTGTATTAAAAAACCCGGATAATCGAATTTAAACATTTTTACTATTAATGGGAGTGATATTGGCTCTGAAAATCATGATAAAACACAGTGCCTATTATACATTTCAAAGCAAACACAAATCACGCATTTAAATTACTGTACTGTATGTAGTACAGTACACAATACTTTATCTGATATTTATGTTGCACCAAGAGTATAATGTATTCACGGTAACTTCAAGATTTTCTGAAACCCTGCTAAATATCTACTTTCAGGGAGCCGATTATGTATCCTTCCGCAGTATGTAAACAAAACATTGCCATGTGACACCTGTCAAACGTTTTGTAAACAGTGCCATGTGGGAACTGTCAAATATTTTGTAAACAAACAGTGCCTTGTGGGAACTGTCAAATATTTTATTAACAGTGTCCATGTGGGAACTACCAAAATTTATTTTTGAAGAGAAACAATGCCATGTAATCTCAACTGTCATATACTTTAATAAAATTCTCTAAATGTCTAAAAAATGCTAATCAATTTAGCGAAATGTTGTAATACATACAAAAAGGTAGATTGAAGTATATATCGGAACTGTTAATTATATAATTTAATTAAAGTTTACTTATTGTATTAAGATTTATTTACATATTTGCTGTAAGGAAAAAGTTAAATTTTACATAATAAACTTTTGGAAGTAGCACTCAGGTTAAAGATTTCACTGTGATAAATGGTACCGTATTTTATAGCATATAAGTGGCACATTTTATTAAAAAAAAAATTTATTGAAAACTCGGGGGGCGACTTATAAGTGAAAAAAATTCCTCCAGCCCCGCACTAACGTTTCATTTACTACGAAATCACGGCCCGCGGCTCGATTTCCAAACTCTTCAGCGAACAAAATCACTTTCATTTTGAAACCTGCGGTGTAGGTACATCTCTGTTCCATCAAGAACTGTCGCGCTTCTTCACTGCAACATAAAAACAACACTATGCGGCGGAAAGACGAGTCACGGCTAACATTTGGCACTGAAGAACCAACGCTAATGTGCTGCCATCTCTTGGTCTCCACAAAAAGCTTTCGAAAATAATCGATTATCAGTTGGCGGCGACCAAAATTCGATTCCTTTGCATTCTTTGCGAAGGGAATAACGTAACGGAAATATTCAAATGCCTTTCTATATTTTGCACGTTTATTTGATAAACTGCAGAAATAACAACGCTAATACTAAAATTACATCTTAACCTAGAATTATCTTGTAAGTAGAAAGAATGTGTTACGTTAGTTTTATAACAACAATTCAGAGTCTCCAATATGGCGTGGTTATACTTCTGAAAAAAATGTGCCCAAACGAACAAGATGGAGTGTACGAGTCCGCTGGACAACAACTGAAATTTATTTAATTTCAATTAATAACGGTGAAATCTTTACCCATGAGTGCTACGTAAAAATGTAAATATATAGTTTAGCAATATTAACTTTACAATTACGGCATTAAATTTATACATATTAATATTTAACCTACGAACTATTTCTTTTCAGCTATAACCAACATGTCCCTTCAAAATCCGTTGTTAATTCTTACGGACTTTTAACAAATTATTAAAATTTATTGAAAAAATATACTTAAAACTTAAAACAACCAATTTATATAGTGCTTCAGTGCTAAAAGCAAGACAAAACCTTTTTCCATATACCATTTTTTTATAACCAATTGAACATGTAACTCGTAGGGTGATTTTTCAAAGGTTCTTTTCAAAAGTATCGAAGATACCGTGAATGGATTATAGTGTAATTCATGGCGCATCAAGTATACACTGCTTATGGCCTGCACCGGCACCAGGTGGGTGGCACGGAGTGATAATCTGTGCGTAGCGTGTGTGTGTCGCTTCCTTAACGTGCACACAGACCTGTCCTTGAGATGGCAGAGCGAGTTAAAATGCAGTAAAGACAAAAAATAGGACTTTAAGTGAGGCAACCTGGCATTTTAACAATACAGTACTCTCCCCATTAAAAAAATAACCCTTACAATACAAATGCAGAACCTAACGTTAACTTTTGCTAAAACAAGGAAAACTCATTTTAAAAAAAGTCTATATTCATTCATTTCAAAGTATGTGACAAACACAATGAATTTTACAAAAACATAAGCACTCACCTTGTAATGACGCAATATTCTGAATTTTTCGGCACTCGGGTGTAAAGTTCTTTCGTGTTTGTAAAGCTTTGGAAAAGCTTCGTAATATTTTTATCGTGTTTCAGTTTAAAGCAGTGGTGGCTCATTTCCCGTGTTTGTTTTTATCAGGAGTCCTGGTTACAGTTTCGTTTCGAACTTCGGTTTTTTGGGAAGTGTCAACATTACTTAGATTAGTTCGTTTCTGTTAACAGCGACGTCGACAAGTTTTAGTTCCTTCGGCGCAGTTTTACTGAGTCATCCAAATTTTATACGAAACGAGAGGTTAGATTATCGGGATTTTGAATGCGTCTACAGTTTTAGTTCCTCCAGCACATTTTCAGGCAATATCAACAAGTTTTTGTGGACTGCGAAGTTTGTTAATGTTGACGGCGCAGAATTAGTTCGTGCGGAGCAGTCAGTTACGATAACGTTGTGTTGAGCGCGGGACACGTGCAGTTTTAGATGACGCTGCTGGCAGATGCCGTGGCCAGGCCGTTATCTCAGGAGAGGGGGTGAGAGGCAGCACGATATAGGCATCTGGATGTCGTCCTTAGAGGGCAGTATTATTGAAGTCTTGTAAGAGCAGTCGTGAGGGAGTCTTCTTCGAGCAGTCTGCGGCGAGGGCCGTCAGAGTCGTCTTCTTCAGTCGTCAGAGAGAGTTGTCATAGTACAATGATAGCCTAGATCGAATCGGGAGTGACGTGAACCCCCACATCGGCAACTAAACTTTATTATTTCATTTCTCAGCCGGTGTGGGAGGTAGTAGTTATTCATTCTTCGGGCCAGTTTTAAAACACATTAATAAACTGTAAACCACAGTGGCGCTGTTTTCTGTACTTTTATATTTATCTGTAAGGTTCGTACTCTGCAAACTGGACTTCTTCTGTGAACTGTGGTGCTGAGTGTTAAATAAATAGTTAAATAAACAAAGTATATAACAAACTAATCTGGAACTTCTTCATTCTTAATTAATAGTGTTCAATTAATTGAGTCTCGTGCATTCTACCGTTGAGCTAGTTGAGGCAATGGAAACATTCGGCAGTGTAAACGTCTGAAAGTTACAAGATGGCGCCTAACCTTTGAGGCAATAATATTTTTAATACGAATGCAACAAAGACCGCAACATTACAACCTCTATCAATAAACGTAGGCTGCTGTCTCATTTAGTCTCTATAGGCTGGGTTGAAACATCTTAGCTTTCTATACATCTTTAATTATTATTTAAATTTTACTGACTTACGTGCATGCGCAAACAAAAGTTTAATAATTCTGAACAGTTAGGTTTTTTGTAAACATTTAAACACTTGATATGAAAAAATGTAAGAAATGTTGAACTGTGCCTTTCTTGAAAAAAGTCTGCATGCAATTTTTTTTATTTGGCACCGGAATTGATATTTTTGTTTATAACTCACCATCTAAATTTTTTTATATTATTTCTAACTTTTCCGCGATAGTTAAAACTGTCCTTTTACGCTTTGTTGACGTTGCGAAAATGACCCTACAAACAGTGAACAACAACCATGGTCGATAAACTTGCCAAGATGTGGTCTTGAGGTGGTAACTGAGATGAGTGCGATCAGATACACGCTTCAACTTGCGGAAATTGACGACTCACACAGGTCTCTGTGACAGGCTGACAGTTTAAAGAGGTAAACATCAGCTCACGTGGCACAGCGATAAACCTACAAGGTACCGCTGCTTGTTAAACGACACACATTACAGCATCGCCCCTACCGCAGAAGTTACATTAGATTTTGGAAAAAGCCAAAAAACTTCACGGATAAGTCGAAAATCAGTTAAGCGAAGCACGAATAAACGGGAGTGTAGTACTTCACCTACATATTTGCCAAAAACGCAAGCACGGCATCGCCATGCAAGTGTATTAATCAAGATATGTGGCTTGGATTGCGTAAGCTTCAGCTATCCTATGTGATATTCGGGGCTCGTTTCCTCCCCTTGCATGGCTGGTGGGGAGGGCGCTAGTTGTCCAGCAACCAGCGTGGCATCAGTACGCCCTCTGTCAGTGTGCCAACTGGTTTGGAAGGGGAGTGGTACGTTTCACTCCTCTCACCGTTGGGCTTCCCCTTTACCGTCTCGCCCGCCGTGAACACACCAACATGTCGATAACCTCTCCGTATGGTGCGCGCGGGACATTCAAAATTCTGTATCAAATTTTTATTTTTCAGAACGTTGAGAACAGCTTGCATTCGGTGTTTGATTACAAACAATTAAATATGGTATTTTGTGAGGTTATATTCTTTGTTTAAAAGGTTGTAAGTAGGCTGCTAGGCTACCAAAAATATATAAAAGGACAGAAATTAAAGTACTCACAGTGTAGTACTTGTCGACAGGTACACACAAACAACGAAGGACGACACATTTTTCACGCGGTTGCGCGACGTTTCGCCGGCTAGGCCAGCTTCATCAGGCGGCCCCTCATCCACAGATTCAGCAAGCCATCTCAAATACCGGAACACAAACCAAGGTCAACAACTCGGATATCATGAAGACCTAAGTAAACTCAGAACCATTCTCCACTCTGGATACAAAATTCTAGCTTCTTCCCCACAAACACATATCTGCTCTCCAAACCACCCAGATTGGTCTTCAAAATGCCACCTAACCTCTGCAACAAACTGGTTCATCCAAACCTACAGCCCAACACAAGTGCCAACCCGACAATCGCCCCCAGGGGATCCTGCCCCTGCAATAGCTCACGCTGTGGCTCCTGTGCCATCCACCAACCCTCAACTTCTTTCAATAGCAGACTCTCTATCCGTTCATACCCCATCCTAGGCAACTACAACTGTGCAACAGAAAATCTGATCCATCAGCTACAGTGCCAACATTGTAATGTAGAATACATCGGAATGGCCACAAAGCAGACACCAAACAAGCCATAGCTGGTCACATCAATAACCTTCAGGACAAACCAGTTGCAGCACATGCAGCTTCACACAACAAAGATTTTAATTCCTACCACCTTCAAGTAATAGCTCAGAACACAGATACTGGGAATTAGCTCATCAATTTCGAGCAAAATCCAGGCAGCCACCAGGTATCAACATAAGATAAATCACAGCTCCAAACCATACTATCAGCTATACCGGCAAATTTACCATTTTCCCGCCGTACCCTAGTTTGCCACCTGGCCGCTAGGTTTACTATCAACAGCGCCCTTCCACTATACTGCAGTGTCCTACAACTCGCTGCCTGATGAAGCTGGCCTAGCCAGCGAAACTTTGCGATTGCACAATCAAATGGGAAATGTGTCCTCCTCCTTTGTTTGTGTGCGACTGTCGACAAGTACTACACTGTTGAGTACTTGAATTCCTGTCCTCCTATATACAGTGGAACCGCGTTATGAGTATGGCCTATAGCGTCGTGTCCGCTATTGTGATAGTTTTTAAATGCACTGTGATAAAGTGCAGAAGGGGGGGCAGGGGAATGGTGGCGGCGAGATGCCAGCAGCCTACCGCTCCTTTTATGTTAGGAAGACTCTGCCACTTGCAAGGCATGTAAAGGGAAAAGCATGATTACATCTTGCCAGTTGCTAGACAATGCTACATTGTTTATGATACTGTATTTACTCATGTATAGTGCGCACCATGATTTTTGCAACAATTACCAGGAAGAATTTTCTTTTTAAATAAAATTGCACGAACAATTTGTGGCACCTGTTAGTATGTAACAAATTATTATTCTTTTACATTAATGTGGTGATTGTGATATGTTTGGAAAATACTTTAATTAATTAACTTGCAGCACTAAAAGCCAAAACATTGTGGGGTACTGTAAGATAAAGGTACCCTATGGTCGTTAAAAGAATGTCAACCACTGCGGTCGGCGGCCAGCTTCTTTCACACAGTAACGTGCTGGGGGGGGTTTTTTTTTTTTTTTTTTCCCCCGCCGTGTTGGAATGTCACCCCTCAAAAAAACGTTATGTCACCTCTTCCCTTCTTTTCACCCTGAGAGATTGGCTGCCCTCTGCCTTACACCGAAACAAAGGTTTGGAGGAATTTATCGATCTGCAACATGAATGTGAAAGGGCGTGGAGGGGAAACGTAAACATGTGGAAGTTCTGCTTTGAGGCGTGACAGGATGCAAAAAGGGGGACAAGACAGAAGAAACGGTAGGTGAAAGAGAGAGACTAGTAGTGAAGTAGCGCGCTGATTGGTAGGCAACTAACTCCCTCCTGCAATCCGAAAATTTGGGGGAAGGGAAGACTGGAGGAAGCAACATCGCGTCTGCTGGTCGTTACATAATGCCGCTGTCAGACGTAGACTTTTTGTACTGACTTGTCACTGCATACGCGTAGTTTACGGCATTCTTTAAACACATGATCTACAAGGGCAAATACAATTTAAAAAATTATGGGGCACGGTAAATTTTGTTATAACGATAGCTCACTATAGCGATAATTTATTTTGCCATCGTCGACTATCGTTATAATGTGGTTCCACTGTATATTTGTTTAAAATAGTTGAGGTGAAATGTTTCTACATGTATTATTTACAGTAGTACTAATACAGCAAAACTTTTTTAAAACACTCCCATTTTTATTGTGTTTATAAGTTAAACTTTATTCACAGATAATGTACAGCTCTTATTCCACTCAACATGAAGTTTAATAGGGTTAGAAGTTTTATTTTATTCATGTACAAGTCAAACCCTCATCTACTGAAATTCTGGATGTATGGAAAGTTTTGACAGTTTCTTGAAAAACAGTAGATTGAGAGTCCACCGTAATCTGCAGCAGAATCTGTACATGTGGAATATTGTTTTCATAGCACCTGTAATTGGCAGTATTGTATCAGTGCACCACTGATTTAAATGATTTTTAATGCAATGTCTGTGTTGTACAAATGTGGTTACACAATATTGTGTGTGGTCCATAAATACTTTCACTTCCGGTAATCCTATACAACACCTGGGTGCTGGTACGTACCCAACTTGACCACCTGTGAAACAATACAGTCAACTCTCGTTTCTAAGACCTCTGGAATAGCAACTCTATCGAAATAACCCTTTTTTGGGGGGGAACCATGAAAATAATTTATTTCACAAGTTATTCCAATAAAAACCCCTTCAAAATAACAACCCTTTTCCTGAGAACCATGTGACATTGCAAGTCACTAAGGTTACTGGTTTAATTTTATTTAATTCATCTCCCAAAATTAAGAATATTTATATTTCAATAAATTTTGTTTACATCTTGCAAATGATACTGATAACAAATGCTTATTCTTATAGGCTTGTATAGTATGTAGGCCTGAGAAAATACCAGTACCGATGTATCGAAACCGGCCGATATCATAATGATCGGAATTGTTTGCAATTCATGTTTAAATCGCCGATATTATAACCGATATTTTGCCCTAAGAATCTAAGATGATGCTGTTTTCATTTTGCCATAATTGGAGTGGATTAACCCACTATTTGGTTTTATTAAAATAATAACTATTGTTAAATTGGTTTTTACTAATGTACCTAACTGGTTGTATTTATTTCTAAAGCAAAATTAGGCATGTTTTGCACGATTGTTTACAAAACATGTATACAACAAAACAATAGTAGCCACCATTTGCGTTTATCTCTGTAGACAAGCTTGCAGCATGAACAAAACTTAACATTTAATCAGTTTAACACATATTTAATATTAACAATAATTAATATTTACGATTACCTCCATAAATATTTTGTCATAGTAGTTTCCTGTCCAACCGCGAACACGGCAACGCATAAAAAAAAAATTATGTAATCTTGTAATGTTGGTTACATGCTGCACATTACTGCCACCTAGCGGCGCCAATCCGACAGTTTGTCTTTTTTTTTTCGTTGGTTTGTTTGCTGTTGCTGTAGTAATGTGACGGTGTTAGGTTAGGGAACGAATGTGGTGAAATTTTTTTTACCCTAAGCCACACGCAAGAATGCAAGGCTGTTAGCAATATTTGCAAATGTTTGGTTTCATCGAGGTCATATAGTACCACAAACTTAAAACGGCACCTTGAGTGTATGCACCTTTTGAAGTAATAGTTTGGCCTATCACTGAAACAATTAAAATAAAGGCAATTAAAATTTTCTTTAACTAAATGTTTTAAAAATAAAATTTATAATTTTTTGAAACATGAAAAAATGTTATTTTTCTTTGTCAAGGCAATGTTGGAAAAGGATCAAAAACCATATCTGCTCACCTCTTAATAGTATGTAAAAGGTAATGATCAGATATAATTTTTTTAAAAGGGTAATTTACAGAATTTTTGTACTTGTGAAATAACTTAGGTTGTTTAGTATCGTGAGGCACTCCTTTTATTTTCATTTGGGGGGTGAATGTTTATTGATATTTTTCATCTGTGGCATTTAGTTTGTTTTGCGGTGCCGGTGGGGAAAAAAAATGTAGGGTTGGCACCACGGGGGTCCCGGAGGTGGGAGGTAATTAGGTCACTGGTGAGACGATACATCAGACAAGCGGGCTGGGCCAATCAAGAGTTAGCTTGTTCGTCAATGTGGGTACCTGGCGCCATGTTGTGGGCAACAGTAATCGTCATGACTAGCACAGGAAAGTGGTTATAGCGGTGGCCTGGTGAAATCTTTTTTTTATGTAATGTAAACAGCTGGAACAATTTCAGTTGCATAGGTCAAAGGCCACATTGGAAAAGTTTTTTTTTTTTTTTTTTTAGTTTGGACTAACCTTAAGAAATTTAAACCCATAAATCAGTCAGATCTGTACGAGGTTGTATAAAGGCCTTTTAGCTAGGGACTCTTGTCCTAGCTCATACAGTATGCATGTGCATAACAAGACATAATTTTCATCAGCTTAGTTTAAAATAATGCACTAACTTGGTGGTGCAATTTTTACAACATGGCAAGTGCCTCACGATAAAAGTCCGCCGTGAATCAAGGTGAAGTGTTTTCTGTAACGAGTGTGACATAAACAAAGAAAAGTAAATTAACATAAAAAATAACATGAATCTGTATTTCTCTTTTTAACTTCTTCAAAATTTGTAATATCTTTACAAAAAAAATATTTACCACCCAATGACCATGTAATAATCGCAGGAGTGTTTTGAGTGTTAATTTTGTCACAGCTGGCAAGAAGGTTTCAGTAGTTGGAAACAATTTAGTCGTCCCTGCTATCCCATCTTTTTCTCTTGTGCACTGCTGGCCAGGAGGCTTGGAGTGTAGTAACAATGAAAAGTCTTGGAATCAAAAGTTTACTTTACTGTCGCCAACCATGACCTTGTTCTACTGCACTTCACTTGCTGCATTGCCATGTCTGTGTAAGAGGTATCACAAACCTTAACTCAGATTACCTCTCCCCCCATTTAGTCAGAGATATTAAGATATCAGTGTCGTTGCAGTTTTTAATGCAAAAATACACTGAGGCGACAAAAGTCATGGGATACCTCCTAATATCGTGTCGGACCTCCTTTGGCCCGGTGAAGTGCAGCAAATTGACGTGGCATGGACTCAACAAGTCGTTGGAAGTCCCTGGCAGAAGTATTGAGCCATGCTGCCTCTATTTGCCAAAGTGTTGCTGGTGCAGGAGTTTGTGCACAAACAGACCTCTCGAGTTTGTCCCATAAATAGTCGATGGGATTCATGTCGGGCGTTCTTGGTGGCCAATCATTCGCTGGAATTGTCCAGAATGTTCTTCAAACCAATCGCGAACAGTTGTGGCCCGGTGACATGGCGCATTGTCGTCCATAAACATTGCATTGTTTTTTGGGTACATGAAGTCCATGAATGTCTGCAAGTGGTCTCTCAAGTAGCTGAACATAACCCTTTCCAGTCAATGATCGGTTCAGTTGGACCAGAGGACCCAGTCCATTCCATGTAAAAACAGCCCACACCATTATGGAGCCACCACCAGCTTGCACAGTTCCTTGTTGACAACTTGGGTCCATGGATTCGTGGGGTCTGCGCCACACTCGAACCCTACCATCAGCTCTTACCAACTGAAATCGGGACTCATCTGACCAAGCCACGGTTTTCCAGTCATCTAGGGTCCAACCGATATGGTCACGAGCCTAAGAGAGGCGCTGCAGGCGATGTCTTGCTGTTAGTAAAGGCACTTGAGTCGGGTCTTCTGGTATAGCCAAGTAAAGCCACATGTCGCCGCTTTGTCCTAACGGACACGTCCATCTTATGTCCCACATTGATTCATTGATTCCTGCGGTTATTTCACAGTGTTGCTTGTCTGTTAACACTGACAATTCTGCGCACACGTCGTTGGTCTCGGTCATTAAGTGCAGGCAGTCTGCACCTGCGCTGTCCATGGTGGGAGGTTATGCCTGAAAATAGGTATTCTCGGCACACTCTTGACACTCGGGATCTCGAAATGTTGAACTCCCAAACCATTTCCGAAATGGAATGTCCCATGCGTCTAGCTCCAACTACCATTCCGCGTTCAAAGTCTGTTAATTCCCGTGGTGCGGCCATAACCACGTCAGAAACCTTTTCCCATGAATCACTTGACTACAAATGAAAGCCCAACCAATGCACTGCCCATTTATACATTTTGTACGTGATACTACAGCCATTTGCATGTTGCTATCCCATGACTTTTGTCACCTCAGTGTATTAAAAGGTGTGAACTGAAGGAAACCCTACAACTGTAATTGGCTAGGTCATACAACATTATCAATTGTACTCGTGAAGGGGGGGGGAGAGAGAGAGAGACACACACACACACACACACACACTTCGTACAAATACATTGTCTACATGGATGTGTCGCAGCGTTTCACTAGCTGGACCAGCTTCTTCAGGCAGCGAGTGGTGGTTTGCAAGCAATGAACCTAGCGGCCAGGAGGCGAACTAGGGTGAGGCAGGAAATTTTAAATGTGGCAGAAGAGTTTGTTGTGTTTAAAAAAAGTGGCTGTCTGGATTTGGTGATGTATGAGTGGGCCAGTTCCCAGCATCGCAGTTCTGTACAATTATTAGAAAGTGGTAGGGTCTTGATCACTCTGGTTGTGAGATGCTGCAACTGGTTTCTCCAATAAATTTACATTTACCCCAGCAATGGCTTTTTTTGGTGTCTGCCCCATGGCCATTATTCTCTGCTGTCTACGAGTGTTGGTAGTAAGGCCAATGGCCAATGTACTCTGCATTGCAGTGAACACACTGTAGCTGGTAGATGAGAATTTCTGTCGCACAGCTGTAGTTGCCCTGGATAGGATAAGTCTGGTTGGTAAGCCTACTGTTGAAGGAGGTGGAAGATTGGTGCATAGCACAAGAGTTACACCATGGGATATTGCAAAGATCAGACCCCCTGGAGATGGTGGTGATATTGACTGTGGCATTGGGTGGCAATTTGGGGTGCACCATTTTGTTTTGGCTGAGAAAAAAAAGAGTGGNTTGGAGAACAAGTTTTGAGTGAGTGATGATGAGGCCACAATTTATGACCGAAGTTGGAAGGCCACTGAAACTCTTCTAGCAAGAAATTCAAAAAAATATATAATAAATAATAATAATTTGGTATTTAAAGTTAAATGCTTTTCTTGTGCATAACCTTAGCATTAATGAAGAGTTGGCAGTGACAACCGTATGGTTGCCATGAAAAATTCATAAACTGTACAAGCACAGTTTTTCACACATTTTCAAATAAAATTTTATTATTTTTTTTTTTTTATAATTTTGTAAGGAAAGTATCTGAATATGATCTTAAGATATGCTATTAAAATTGTTATTCTTGTTACATGGGTGTAATAACAATTTTATATGTTCAAGAAAGTGTGCTGTAACCATCTTCAATTTCCTGCACTTTTTGAGCTGGACTTTGTCTGGGCTTTGTGAAATTTCCACATTTTTGGCACTTTCTCAAGACCAAATGTTTTGGCAACAGCAAGACGCTGAGAGCTTGTCAGGAAGCACTCGTGTTCAATAGCATGAACACACACCATCTCACCTGCATGTCTTGTAGGTTGATTTCTACTGACCACCTGATGTAACTGAAAAAATGAAATATTTATGCAAACTAAAATAACACAAATGGGAAAATATAATGTATAAAAAAATCACTATACAAAACTATGTTACAGCTTATTAATTTTGTAAAACACACTTTAATCAACAGTTGAATGGCTTGGTTCTGGTTCGCGATAAAGTAAACACACTTAAAATCAACCTACGAAAAAAAATCACTGCATGTAACAGCATATATTTTAACATAAACAATGACTGCAATACTCGCAGTTAAGTTGGCAGCGAACTACGAGAAGTAGTTCCATGTTTTAACGTCTTACTAGTTGTAAAGTTGAAAATTTTTGTCACCTTCAGTGTCACCTGTAGTTTCTTTTTGTTGTGTGCAAATAAGAACATAATTTGGCATGATTGTAACACATTTATGTTTCTAACTTTCACATCATCACCTGGCTAATGCAACATTCAAGTTAGTTGGTTCATTGTTTGTTTTATTTTTTTCCCGGTCCGCACTTGTGTGTCAACAATATTAACATTTTGCGACAGTTTGTAACTCCTGAAATAATGTATTCATTAACGTAATAAATAATAAATTTTTATACATGTTCTGAGTGAAGTGGCATTATTTGTTACTGCTTTCTTCTGTATCTCCATGTAGTTTCGTGTCACAGAAATTCTTGTAAATTCATATTGCCTACCTGGAAAATGTGCTGATTCATGCAATTTTAGTTGGTATAAATGTTGAACCTTAATAAACTTGAAGAAACTTTGGAAGTGTGTGTTGTTATATTTGCAATTCGGAAAGCTTAAATAANACCCGAGTCCCAGTTTACGAGTTTATACCTCAACATGTATGTCCCTTGTTTAGAATCAATAAGACATAAAAATGTTTTATACTGCACGTGAAACATTCCTCGAGTGTTAGGAAGGCGCTAAAACAGTAATATAACGTCTGTCCAAATGGTTTAATTTGTAGGAGCCGATATATAAACAATACGTAGGTATTGGCTTCTATAATTAAACTTCAAGGTTTGGGCCAAAATTAGATTCTCCATTAAATGTGTAATGCAGTTTCATTAAATGCAGCATCATCAGCTAGGTATTATGTTTGTCGTATTTTGATAAGGACAAATTTTCATTAAACTTGCACCGAGTGACAAATATTATTGTAGAAATTTGCTGTAAAAATTTGAATCAATTCTGTTAAGTTATTTTGTTTCATGACATGACAATTGTTTTCATAGCAAAACCCATCATTTGCTTGTGCGTAGATAGTTTTGTATTAAAATATTGATTTGTGAGGCATTTATGCATTTAATTCTACTCGTAAATGATGATGAACATAATTATTATGTAATTTCACAATTGTTTAAGGCACGTTGTCTTCTGTATGAAGGAGTAAATACACCGTATTATCTAAAAGTGTTTCTTTCTTATGAGTATGACACACATAACAACCAAGCTTTTCATCTTTTTTTTTAGCCTTTTTAAAGGTGAACATTCTAAACGTCTTGGCATTTCTATAACGGGGGAAAAAGGATAATGTTTAACTCTTCTGCTATTCTGTTGCCAACTTAAACCAAACATTTTTTTTTACCTTGGAATTATTGACCAGTCAAACACATTTATTTATTTTCAAAATTATAACAGAAAAAGAGTCCTAGTCAATATTCAAAAACCAATATTTACTGAAATTAACATGTACGTGTTTATAGTGCTGATTACAATATTTATTACTTTTCATTGTTTATTTAATGAGTATGCAGTGGATATATGAGCCAGTTGGTGTAAACACCAGCTGAAAGTCACATGGCAGTGTTTATTTTGATAGGTAACTGGAAAGATATGCAACCAATGGGCTGAAAGTGGAAAGTTGGCAGGGCTTTCAAAAGTGCTCACTTTATCATGAACATCCTCTAGAATTTTGAAACAAGAGGTTAAAAATCATATTATCTACTGAATGTGAGTGAAGGGCAATAAGTATGGCATGATCATTATCTTTACTTGCCAATGGTAGTGTTTAGCAGCCTTTAAAAAATGCCACTCTTATTCAGTAAGATTTGGACTCTTTACGTAGTAGTTGCTGGCTGCGTAGATCCACATATGTTGGTCCTCAGTAGTCATATTCGAGCACCAATCACCACAAACAGCAAAATTACAGGTTGATGAAAGCATGCAAATAGTAATGTGCAAACAGTTCAAAAATTTGAGTCAAGCAGAGTTACAACTCCAAATTTTAATTTGATGGCACATAAAGTGTTCAAATTAATCAAGTTTATGTATTTGTTAACTTTTCCCATTTGATTTGTAATATATAAGCGGTGTGAGAATTTGTCACCAAACTGTTTGCACACAATGGTGGTTGTCAAAATAAAAAGATGGCCAGCCTGCCTACTAATTCCACATTTGTACAGCTGGCATTCATTGTTTATTATTCACTAAGCATAAAGGCAAGACATAAATTATAATAATTTAAATGCATATCATATACGATACAATTAATAACTAATTTGCTTACATGTGAATGGAGAAATTATTAATGTTTCTTGAAGGGTTTGATTTTCATTTGCTATGTATCAACTGATATGGATCAAGCAATGCTTCGTGGTATGAGATTTTTCAATATTCACAATTAGCATAATGACATTATTGACATCTTGTGATGTACCTGATATTAATTTGGTAACTACCTCCAATGGTCGTGAATATGCTTATATAAGAACTTAGGCCACGTTGTATTACACTGACCTCTATGGGCAAGAAGTATTCCATATGATCTGAATTATGCTTTCCCCAGAACTTAAGAAATGGCAGGAATTTATGCTCATTGAAGTGCTTAGTGGCTTATGCTTTTGACCGGGCTTAGGGCATAATGCACTACTTTATAACAGAGCTTAGCTTAAGTAATTGTAACCTGGCAACCAACTGTTTTTATACAAGGACTTAGGGCCTAATGTGATATATCATTTTGTTCGAGGTCAGAAGTATTACATGCTAGATAAATTTGTGGCAGTACCTCCAATGTTTGCAAAATATAAGCCACATCTAAAATAAAGGTTTATAGGAACCGTAAAAAAAATATTTAAAAAATTATGAAAAGAATAAAATCATTGCTAAAATGGAATAAATCACAATGAAAACATAATAAAAATACATTCACTGGCTCATGGCAATAAAATGTAGATATTCCTTATTAAGCACTCTTAAAACATCTGCATCATGCAGTCTCACCATCAAGCTGTTAATTTTGTTTAAAATTTATACTTTAGTGAAATTCTTTGTCGATTAATTACTAAACAAAATAATGCATAGGTACTTAAGATTAGAGATCAACATTGTTTGTGAACCGCTTCCTTTTCACAACTACTGGTTCTAGCACAAGGTTGACTTAGTGCCATAATTTCTAAGAAAACTTTACAATCAAGCTACTGAAAAACAATGACGAACCTTCAGAGCCCATTGTGGTATTGGGGGCTATAGGACAGAGCAGAAACAACGCTGGGTGGAATGAGCAACTGTGCGACACATTACTGAGTTAGATTGTGATCGCCTGCTTTCAATGCAAGGCAAGCACATTTAGATATACCTACAGAATATGGTTTCCTGTCTCGAGAAGAATGAATAATATCACCTATTCTGAAAAATAGTTGTGAGTTTATGCCAGCTATCATGCATTCTCCTCAATAATTTAAAACAGGAACGGATAAAGATACGATTTTCACCTACTTATTCAGCAAAATGAGCCTTTCGTAAAAAGTGACTAAATTTTAATGAAACATTTCACAATTTTTTGACAGCATCTGAGAAACATTTTGCTTGACTCGCTGTGGCCACTGAAATACTGTGAACGAACTGATTAGTCTGCTTTCTGAGTGTCATAGTTAACTCACATCACTTTGTCATTTCAATTACTAAATCTTTATACTGAACGTCTCAAATTACACACCACATCTTCAGTTAAGTAAACGAAAATGCAGGTCCAAAAAGTGATTAACAAAATAGCAAACTGCTTTATTTAATAAGGCACAGTAAGAGTTAAAAATAGAAATATTTTTATACAAAAATTTTTGGTGATATTTAAATATAAAATCAACGTATTTGTGTAAATCTAACAAAGACATGCTGAAAAATTTATAAAAACAATATAATGTTGATGACAATCCCTATATTGCAGTTTATTTATCAAAATACCCATATCTTAATTTTGTGGTTTGTAGCTACGACTGTTTGCTGCTCTATGGATATTACTTCTGCCACATCAGTGTCTTATTTCCTGTGCATTTTTTTTAAAGCAAGGTTTTTAAATTAGGTTTTAGTTGGTGTCATACTGGAAAAAATTACAGCAATATCTTGATTCTAAGACCTTCCATGGTTTCCAGGGAAAGGGTTGTTATTTCGAAGGCATTGTTATTGAAATAACTTTTTTTTAATTAAATTTGTTTCATGGTTCCTCCAAAAAAAAAAAAGGGTTGTTAATTCAAGAGTTCCTATTTCAGGGGTCTTAGAAATGGAAGATAACTGTAAGTGGATAATTTTTTGGTGTATTTTTAAGACTGGTTCAGTCTATTAAAGTAAAAAATTGAGAGCATTTAATGAAAAACTAATACTTCTAAGGGTAGTTTTTTTTTGTGAAATTCTTTTATGAAATCAAACAGAGGATTTTGAGTGCCTGTGTTTAAAAATCAACATAACTCTACCACTTTACAAAAACTTCGATTTACTTTTATATTATTTTCATTATGAATGTGAGATGAGTTAAAATATTTGATTAATGTCTTATTTATGTATCATTTATGCTTTTCATTTGTACTGTTTCCTATTCTATTAGTTAAACTTGATACATGACTAATGTAGGCAAAAGGTTGGTTTGTGTTTTCAGTTATCTACATGTCAAGTCCACATCCATTAAATGTACACTGAAGAGCCAAAAAAAAAATGGTGCACCTGCTTAATATGGGGTAGGGCCCCTGCGAGCACACAGAAGTGCCGCAAGACAACGTGGCATGGACTCAACTAATGTCTGAAGGTATGCAGGAGGCAATTCACACCATGAATCTCACAGGGCAGTCCACAAATCCATAGGAATGCGAGGTGGTGGAGATCTCTTCTGAACAGCACGTTGCAAGGCATCCCAGATATGCTCAATAATGTTCATGTCTGGTGATTTAGGTGGCCAATGGAAGTGTCTAAAGTCAGAAGAGTGTTCCTGGAGCCACTCTGTAGCAACTCTCAACGTGTGGGGTGTCGCATTGTCCTGCTGGAATTGTCCACGCCCGTCGGAATGGCACACTGGACATGAATGGGTGCAGGTGCTCGGACAGGATGCTTACATATCTGTCACCTGTCAGTCGTACCTAGACGCCAACTGCACTCGCCCTATACCATGACAGAGCCTCTACCAGCTTGAACAGTCCCCTGTTGACATGTATGGTCCATGGATTCATGAGGATGTTTCCATATTCCCGTACACGTCCATCCGCCCGATACAATTGGAAATGAGACTCGTCAGACCAGGAAACGTGTTTCCAGTCATCAACAGTCCAATGGCGGTGTTTGCGGGCCCAGGCGAGGCGTAAAGCTTTGTGTCGTGCAGTTAAATAACGGTACATGAGTGGGCCTTCAGCTCCAAAAGCCCATATCAATGATGGTCCGTTGAATAGTTTGCACGCTGGCACTTGTTGATGCCCCAGCATTGAAATCTGCGCCAATTTGAGAAAGGGTTGCACGTCTGTCACGTTTAATGATTCTCGTCAGTCGTCGTTTGTCCCGTTCTTTCACTATCTTTTTCCGGCCACAGCGATGTCGAAGATTTGATGTTTTATCAGATTCCAGATATTCACGGTACACTCGTGAAATGGTCGAACACGAAAATCCGAATTTGATCGCTACCTCGGAGATGCTATGTCCCATCTCTCGCGCGCCGACTATAACACCACGTTCAAACTCACTTAAATCTTGATAACCTGTCATTGTAGCAGCAGTAACTGATCTGGCAACTTTGTCAGATGCTTGTTGTCTTATATAGGCGCTGCTGACCGCATCGCGTTACTCTGATTGGTTCCATACCTCTGTTATTTGCATACGCACGCTTATACCAGTTTTTTTTTGGCTCTCCAGTGTATGCTTGTATGAGAAGTTTTTGTCTGCCCCCTGAAAAAAAAAAAAGATGGATAGAGTTTCCACTGTACTGGAAAATGTAATAAAATAAAATTCAAAACTAAATTCTATACATTTTTTATATTTACCATGCTGTCAAAAAACTATTGCTACTTGCATCATGACATTACCCTTGTAGACTGGTTTTTTATGAAACTGTATGCCATACTAAAGAATAACCTTCCCATCACCTATTAAGGGTAAAATAAAAGAGAAAAAGGTGTTAACAAACTGTGCCAAAAAAAAGAAGGGTAGCATTATTCAGAATTTTGTATCTTGATCAGAATGGCTAGTAAAGCATTCATACTAAAATATTCTAGTTCAAATTGTTTCCTAATTGAAATCTAACTTTCCTACAATATTAAGCACAAACTTAGAATGAAATGTCACACAGAAGAGCTGGTGTTTATGTGGAATAGAGACAATGAACAATACCTATAAGAGAAACCACATTTTCAGTGCTGTCTGTTAAGGTGAAAGCCTTATGACATTCTTATAGACTGTAAGTCTTGCTAAGCACATAGCAAAAAAAAAAAAAAACACTAGATACACATTAATGAGCGTGGGTGAGCAAATTGAGAGCAAAAATTAATCCCAGCAAAAAAACCAACTGAAGTTTTGGAAAGTGTATAATCATTATTAAAATGTGATAAAAAAAAAAAAAGGCATAATAAATTGATGATTTAAAATAAATATTTAGTAGCAGAAATCAATATTCCTTACCTCTGAATGGAATTCCTTAATATTAGTTCCATCACCTGCAAAATTGTATTCCTGAACAGATATTCCATTTTCTTGTAAAGTTTGCAGATATTTATTCTCACTCAGGTAAAGCAAAATCAATGATTTTCCATTGCCACCAACTCCATGGGCTGCATACTTAGCACGGTAAATGTAGTCCTACAATGACATATAAGTACTGTCATTACTGAAAGTTCTCTTCTTTTTTTTTTTAAGTGACATACTGTACAACAGCTGGAGTTCTATATTGCTATAGAGAAGTACACATTATAAACAAATTTTCATTGCACCTTAAAATACGTGACAGTGGCATGCAGCAAACAGGTTATGGCAGAGTATAAAGTCAGATGAGCTGCCATTTGATGAGGGCGCTTAACGACGAGGTCTTCAACACCCATGCAGGGTAAATGAGATGGAGACAGAGCAGCAAAGATATGCAAGGGTGGTAGAAACAAGGGTAACCTGGGAAAATCTGCAGGCCAATAGCAAGCATCCACCATGTTTCCCACATGTGAAAATTAGCTGCGACCCTGCTGGGAATCAAACCCAGACTGCATTGGTGAGAAACTAGTGCACTAGCCATATGACAACTGCCGCCTCCTCATAAAACTACACATTTGCCTTTCAACAGGGTCAGAAATACATATCATCTGTGGTTTACTTAATTTAAAACTTTATTTTAGGCTTCAAAAGCAATTAACACAAAATGGAAGTCTGACAAACCATCTTGCCAGGGTATAGACATTCTACAATGGAAACCATAAGTAAGCCCACACTAGACAAAATGTTTCATGCACACACAAGTAACTAAACGCTGGCATGGGCCGTTTCGTAGACCAAACAGCCACTTCTCTCTCAGTCTCTAAGACAACAGTAGTGGTGATATGTCAAAACCACCCCCAGACTGCAATGATACAAGGGAATCTGTATATGTTGTTAGAACACAATTCAGTTCATTCTACAAAAAACAGAAAACACAATTGTTACAACAAAAGTTCAAAACATACTATGTGGCCAAAAGTATCCAAAATCTCCTAGTGAACTTGTCCGGTAGCACACTATATAAGCACTCGGGCACTAATACTTGAACACCATATATGTGTCTGCTGTCATAAAGAGTAAACAAAGATTGCACGTACTGTATTTGAAAAGGCTGCGACACTGGCATTCCAAAAGACCCCACTTCTCAGCAGTTGAAAGTGCCTCGGTACACTCTCAGCAATGTCAGACTGTAAAGTGGAAACATCATCAAAGCATGTCCTAAACATCATTCTGGTAGACCCAAGAAACTATCCAACTTATTGGGACCAGCAAACTCAAAAGTGTGTTGTATGAACCAATCATCAAGGCAGCAATGTCAATGATTGCAGAGGATTTTGATCACAGCACAGGTAAAGAGACCAGTTGATAGTACTCTGCTGAGAGGTGACAGCACTTTTTCCACGGTCACACCACTGCCCAGAAAGCCATTAATCACATGCACTAATGCCACATGTCAAGTGGAGTAATGCGAACACCAAGAATAAAAAGGTCCCAATGGAGCGATGAGCCATAGTACATATTTTGGCTTTCAGATGGATCTATGTGAACCTTGCACCTGCTGAATAGTATTTACTTGAGTGTTTTGTGTCAACAGTCAAATTGGATGACAGTGTACTGGTCTGATGCTGTTTCTCATTGTTTGGGCTTCTGCCATTTGATTTCATTGACAAGATTGATGAAAGCTCATTTGTATGAAAACATTTTGGAAATTAACATTAACACATGACGCATGCTGCGCATAGTATTTTTTTCAACTCCGACTCATCTTCGTGCAGCGTTACGACACCCAAACGGAGTTTGAACCCAAGACTGTTTGCCTCCAGAGCCAACCGATGCACCCCCTGGTCAGGGACAACCCCAAGAAATTGCATTTGACCTGCCAGTTCACACTTTGCCAGACGGTGCGACGTTAGCGCCGTCTTGTTAGTGCCACCTACTTCTGCAGTGTGGTGTACTCTTTGCTCGGCTTGGGTCCCCTCCTTTATCTTCCCTGCTCTCACTTCCTACCTTTTCCCCTGCATGCGTCATAAACTTTTGATTGGCCATGGTAGTTTATTTAAGGCTTGGCACACTTCGGCTCTGTCTGCTTTTTCTTACATATTCTACCTTACGATGCCTGACTGCTGCATAATCTACGTTCTGCACTGAATGGCGTAGCCACATTTTCTCTCGTCCAGCTGCGGTCAACACCGCGACGCTGTTATTGAGCAGACAGTTCTACTACTCCCGCTGAGAGCGATGGAGCACATAAATCTGCGAATCGTGGAAAACGTAAAAGTTTTGGTAGGATTTTTAAATGTTATGTAATTTGTGTGGCATGGTTGTGTAGTACCTTGGGTGTGCAGTAGTGCCGTTCCAATTCTAAATTTTGGTTTTGGCCGCCCTTCCAAATTCTGTTTTGGTTTAACAATGGTGTCGCATTGCTGAGTGTCCTTTTTGACGTGTCTAGATCTTTATCCGCCGCCCAAGTTCATTTAAATGTTTGTTATTCTCACTGTTTCTACAACTGTATTGTTTTAGGGCGTAATTATTTTCAATTGTATGTCGTCTTGTTTATTGTAATAATTCTTTATCGGTTGGAGCTTCGACAGGTCCAACAAAACCGCCTCCTACCGTGATTGTTTTAAATAGTTTTATAAATTGTGTTTTATGGAAACGCAGGCTCTAATGGGCAAACCTTGGCTGCCCTCCATTCTATGGTCTTCCATGTAGTCAAAAGGGTGCTAAGCAATATTTTAGTGTCAAGAAAGAATGTATAATTTTAAAACTGTTTTGGTAAAGTAAAGTTTTGGATAATTGTAATATAACTTCATGTTGAAATGGAGCCAAGGTGTATTTTATATATTGTACGTGTTGTAATGACATAGTATTATTAATTTTCGGGACACGTGTTTTATTTTCTTTCGCTTTGCTAAGCTTCGTATTTTTTTAAAATCTGGATTCAAAATTAAAGCCGTGGTGGTTTGTTTACTGTGATAGTTTGTTTATCAGGTGTCCGGTTGCCGTTTTCAAAATTTTAGTTTTTGTTACGCGTCAACATTAGATTAGCTTTTTTCAGACTGCGTCGACAGTTTTGCTCTAGGAAGTTTGATTATCTTTATCTGACTGACGGCACTGTAAGCGGGCTACACAGTTTCAATAACGTAGGAAGAGCGTGCATGGCAGCCCACGCCAGGCCCTTATCTTAGGAGACGGGGTTGATAGGCAGCACAAATACTCATGTGCCTATCGCCGGGCAGTCACTCAGTCAGTCGTCATCCAGTGCTCGTGGCAGTAAACTCTCAGTAGTCGTCGAGGGCCGAAGCCGCGTCGGGCGTGGCGCATAACCCCCACACCGGCAACTTAACCCTGCTCGTTTGATTTCTATGCCGGTGTGGGAGGTCTCTAATTATTAATATTCTGGCGAGGCAACTTTTTGAAACGTAAATGAATAATTAAACGACTGTGGCGCTGCTCTCTGTTAGTTTGCCTGTAAACTGGTTCGTGCTCTGCATACCTGACGATTGTATGTAAACTGTTTCAATCTTTCCAGTAAATAAAAGTACAGAGTAATAAACAAACATTGGACTTTATTTATATTTATTGGCACCTTTAACGTTTCATGCTACTGTACTACCAACTAAGCTAGCCGAGTGGTAACTTCCAGCTGTCATCACAGACGCTTCATCATTACAAATATGGCGGCCGAATGTGCAGCGTGGAATGTTACAAATATGGCGCCTAACTATGAGACTGCCTCGTTACAATTATGGCGGGCATAAACAACATAGGTAACGTTACATATATGGTGCCCTGACGCGCTGCAATATTACACATATGACTACCCACACGTGGGGCACAATAAGAGTTTTGAATTACATAACTAAGGACAAGAATTTTAATGGTGAGGACATTACAAAGAGCAAGGGAATAAAATCAGTTAAGCTTACTTTAGAGTTTCGCTTCTGCCTTGTTTTGTGCAAAAAATTGTTAGGTCTTCAGCACCCAGCTGATGCAATGTTGCAGAACTCTAAATGTTGCTTAATTGATGGAATTGAAGTGATAAAGTCTGTGAAATATCAAGTTATTTACATGTTAAGTGATGATGAGTACAAGTTCATCATGAGTGAAGCAGAACAACTGATACCAGAACCACAAGAAGCAGAGGACAATGGCCAAACGTTAGGAAGAAGCAAACAGCAAGTAAAAAGCAAAAGTCTGACAGACTTCATATTTACAGAGAAGTTTCCTACAAATTGCATGTCTCAGTCTCAGTGTGGGAACCCTTCAACCAGTTCAACACGATTGCAGTGTGAATTATATGAAACTAATGATATGATACTCGCTAAACTGAATAAACGCTTTTGTGAAAATAAAGAGTTGCTTCTTTCCATATCCAGCGTTGAGAAGTGTGATGCATCAAAACTGAAATACCTTGGTTAACTAGGTACGTGAATGTTAAAATTTTGCTGTGTAAAATTTACTTAGGAGCCTGTCTTCTGTTTACCTAGCAACACCTACACATTGTGTTCTTTCTTCGAAAGCAATGTATTCCTAAAACCCTGTTCTTTGAGATATATGTAGACAGTAGACAGGCCCCTTATGCTTAGCTCTTCCGACACAGGAGCTGACAGGTACTGACACCTCTGTTTGCAGGAATAGCCTTGCCTTCAACTGAAGAGCTTGCTGTTGTGAAAAACTTTCTTGCTAACCATGCAGATGAGGGGGAGAGCACTTTTGATGTTTTATACAAATACAGCGAAGCATTTAAGGCAAGCATATGAGCTCTTGGCTGCGGTCAATACATTTGGCTGCAGCACTGCCACCTGCGAGTCAACTTTCTCTACTCTGACAGCTATTAATCTATTAATTGGCTTCAAAGGCTTTCCATGACACACCAAAGATCTGCACATTTACTTTTCTTGGCATCTGAAAGGAAACGCGCAGAAACCATGGACATAGAAAATGTGTTAAAGTTCAACGTGAGAAAAAGAGATGGTTACAGCTATTCTAAAAAGTAAGTTAATGAAACTTTCAAGATCTCTGTATGCAAAATTTGTTGGGGCTGGGGCCTATTACATTACACAGTACCGGTAAACATGTTTAAACTAAAATGCATTTCAAATATAAAAATGTGCTTCTTTTAAGAATGTATTCTTTCTTTGTTAAGCTTATGAATACACACGTATCATGTGCACACAATAATTGTCCCTCCAGTGGACCACCGGAACAACCACTCCTAGAAAGTGGTCCCCCCCCCAAATAATATGCTAGCTATGGACCTATTGCAATCTCACTTACCACTTTGGTAGTGACCCCCAATGGTTCCCTCACGACAAACAGCATAGACAGTTAGGGTTCAGTAGTTGTAACAGCTACTTAGTTTATTTGCTCCTGTTTAGCTTAGTCCCATGTCCCCTTCACCTGGTTTAACGTACTTTTACTTCCGCTAATTGCATAAGCAATTGAATAGTCTAGGAGAATAATACGGGCCACCATGTCTACTCCTCTGGGAATAAACACGTTTCCAAACTTAACCTCTGCGTACTTATTCTAGGGTGAACTATTTTCCTACCCTCAAACACTCTAGACATCAACCCTCAAAGGAGGATAAGCAGAAGACTACGTATTGATACTGATTGCGGAAACTAGTGTAGGACTGCGGGCTTCCCTTAACTGGGCAGCACATATGTCAATAACACAACACATTAGACGGCCACCCTTACCCTGAACCAAGTACTCCGGTACTTGGAACTTTGTAAGGTAGAGCTACGACCACTAGGAAAACATGCGACAAAGTGGCTAGACCACCCAGATCAGCTAACCTGCTCCATTCACCGCGTTGAACTTCGCTGGTTGAAGTGAAAGGACTGACCCTGAGTGACCTAACCTCTTCTGGTTACATTTTAGCCAGGGAAACCGTCACCTGCTCCTGTTTTGTGAGGTGGTCTCTTAGTACATCGCCCATGCCATTCACCAATAGAGGCGGTGCTAAGTGGAGAAGCAAGAAGGCAGCTACTGCCTCCAAATCTAATCAGATGCTCTGCAACCCCTTGCCCTTCAGCAGCCCCTCCCCACGGAAACGAGTTCAAGCCGCCCGCCAACTGGGGAGGCCTCACCTCCCAGTCCTCCCTAGTGCCCTGTTTCAGCCACCCCAGAAGATCGCCGGAGAGCCACACCTGATCATAGTTCGCCTATGCCAGGGCCTGCCTGTTGCTCTGGGCATTGCCAGCCAGGGCTACCAGTCACCGCAGCCAACCACCCCAATCCACAAGACGTCCAGACCAGCATTCCTGAGCCGCAACCCCAGGACAATCAGCCCGCCATCCACCCTAGGACAGGGTACTGAAACCAGCAACAGATGTTCGGACATGGATCTACCCCGGGTGAGAACCGTGCCAGATAAACCTGCACCAGCGCCCAAACTGACCACATGTAGGACACCTGCACCAGCACCCACCCAAACTGACCACATGTAGGACGCCTGCACCAGCGCCCAAACTGACCACATGTAGGACCCCTGCACCAGCGCCCAAACTGACCACATGTAGGACCCCTGCACCAGCGCCCAAACTGACCACATGTAGGATGCCTGCACCAGCGCCCAAACCGACCACATGTAGGACCCCAACGTCGTACTACGTACCTTGCGGACATCCTACCCGTCCAACCTTGAACTGGGGCATAATCAAGGCCAAGCACCTCCTAATACAAACTCCCCCTTAATGAGTTGTATATGCCAGTGTTACTGACCTGACACCTAGTAAACCCTTGTCTGACAGTAACGTTCTGGTAACTGTAGATATCATGCATCAACATGCTTCTTCACTCTGACAACAGTTTGAAATAGGCCCTTTTTTGTATCTGTACAATAATTCTCCTGGCCATAAAAAGGTCAATCACATTATGCTTTAAAGACAAATGGATAGAAATGCTTAACTGGCCTGCTAAAAGCGCCAGCTTGAGAACATCTTTTGGAAGAGCTGGAGTGTGTGTATGTGTGCCACACCCACTCCCTAACAAAGGTCAACTATTCACTATATTACAAGAAGAATGGAATTAAATTCCACAAGCTCTGTACCAAAATGTAGTAGACATGTACCCTGAAGGATTTAACTTAACAACAGGAAAGGGATATCCAACATCCAATTATTTACACGGCAGTCATCTTCAGAACAAACAGCAAGAAGTTTCCAATGATTTTGGCTGAATAGTGTAACTGGACGTCCACCTTATAAAAAGCTATTACCTTACCACAGAAATATTTGTAGGATTGTTGAACGTGATTTTATTATCTATAAAAAGAATTAAATTACACGTACATTCAAAATAGTAAAGAAACAAAGAAGTCACAAGATAAACATGCGATAACAACATTGACAAATGAAGGGGAGGTTGCAGAGCGTCTATGGGGCAGTGTAGTCAACCTTTACATATTACAGTAGAGCACCCCTTAACCGGAATTCCCTCGAACGGAACTCCCCTTATCCGGAACTTATATTCCAAAAAAACAATTCAAACGTCGCAAAGTTGTGCCATAACTTTCCCGCGCTCACAAGAGGTATTTTGTTGCTCACACCAGACTGTACATGCACGTTAGCTGGTAAACAAGCTGCAGCACGATGAAGAGACAGCCGGCCCAAGTGGCACA
>NQII01001124.1:215370-264141 GCA_002778355.1 Clitarchus hookeri | reverse complement strand
ATATTGCCGGGCCTCATCATGCTAGTGCGGCAACAGCAAACTAATTAATTTGCTATTGAATGTTATCGTTGCCACGCTGCCTGCTAAAATGTAGCAACAGCGCAGTATTCCGCGTAAATAAAACGTTTGTATTTATGTCAAAATGCCTCAACATNTTCTAGTGCGGCAACAGCAAACTAATTAATTTGCCATTGAATGTTATCGTTGCCACGCTGCCTGCTAAAAAGTAGCAACAGCGCAGTATTCCGCGTAAATAAAACGTTTGTATTTATGTCAAAATGCCTCAACATTGCGGATAATGTGTGGCGTGCGTAGCCTGCCAGCTCCGCCGGCTGTTGTCGGAGCAGGTAATGGCATGTGCACGTGTGCGTGCGGCGTCACACACACACAGCTACTGCTGGCTGACTCATTCAACCAGAGAGAGAGAGAGAGCGAGACAAACAAACAAGAGGTCGGAGGAGGGAGAAAGAAAAGAAAGGGACCGAGCAAGCTTGCTTGGTGCTGGATGGCTGTTGTTGAGGATGCGGGAGGGGTGGTGGTGGTGGTTGAAATGAAGCATGCCAAGCGAGAGGGTGAAAGAAAAAAGAGAAAAGAAGTGCGCAAGCTGAAAGGCGGCTAGAGATGATACAAAGCTGAACAGTCGAAGACAGGCAGACTGAAGTATGCTGCGTGCGACCCATACGAGTTTAAACACACGTGATGAGCTATTCATTTCTTATTATTTTTTTGACTTCCTTAGAAACTAAGTTAAAACATTAGAACGTATTGTTCGTTGACAAAATTCTGAACATGGTTAGGGGGGAACATTTTTCTATGACAATATCTCGTAAATAACCCGCACCCCGTCAACACAAACACTAACATGATATCCAGATCTCGCTTACTCAGGCAGACATGCGCCCCGCGAAGAGATAAGAACCCCGCTAGAAGGTTGAGAATGAAGGTCATTAACGTAGCGCCGGGAGTTTTATGACGTGTCACATTTCATAAACAGAACGTAGTGTTTTTTTTAATGGTTTTGTAACTTTAAGGATAAAACTAATAATTTACACTCGTTGATTTCTTAAGTTAAAATTATGTGCCACGTATACACGAGTTCAGAATAAAAATGTGTTATTTTTCACACCATCCCACCCTCGTTTCCCTTAACAGGAATTTTCCCTCAACCGGAATTTTCCCTCGACCGGAATAGCCCTTCCCCCTACGATTCCGGTTGAGGGGTGCTCTACTGTATTTGAAAAAATAAATATGAGCAAGAAAACTAATAAATATTACACACTGTTATCACACAGTTTTTTTTTAAATTAAAAATGTTAATTTTAATAAAGAATATATTTAAAGGGTGTTTCTGGACTTGTCCTACCCCCTCCCCCTAACCACTCCTCCGCTCCTCCATAAAATAATGGGAGGGAGATTTAAAACATGGTGGCTGAGAGATCGCCAGCCACCTGTTTTCCCACTTCATCACTGGTACATTATACTAAGAATGCAACCACCAGCAATTTACGCACTAAGAATTTTAACACACTGCATATAAATTCTTATCTAAATATTGTTGTCAAATTAACCATCGAATAACTCCTTAATTATAGTAATATACTTAATTCCACACCTTTACTGGAGGGCAGTCATAGTGAATGACTAAACTCACACCAACGTCCAAACCGTTGATTTGACGTTGAGTGCACAATAAAACTCCTGTTTCTGCAGATGATAAGAAGTCAACATTTTCAGCTACTACTTCCTCTGTTAGGCTAATTTTCTGAAATACAAACACCAAATGCCCACGGAAGTAAAAATACACTCTTACACTTAATTGTAACAAACAAAGTGAATGCAGTTGTTATATTTGCCCATATTAGCAAAACATTCCAAAAACAAGTGAACATATTTTTAAATTGACAAATTTAGTCTATTCACTAATAAATTGTGCTTCTGGTCAAAAGAACAGCCCAACTGTGAATCTTGCACATCCCATACATGTTCTGCTAATTTGGGCTCTGGTTTTTTTTTTTTAATTACAAACTATAAATGCAAACAAATTTAAATAACTATACAAAATTATTTACATACTCTATTCCTTTTGCAGACCCTTTCATCTATTAAATTCTACTAAAGCTAACAGTTTTATGGCAAGTCTTACCACCTGCAGTTAATTATGTGGTTAAGAATTAGATCCTGTCTACCACTACATTCTGTTTTACCACTTTCATTTTCTAACTGCGACTCTGGATTCTAGCTGATATTTTCCAAGGATGAACTGGCAGCTATCTGTTTAACCCAAAGTTTAGGAAGAAATGAACGTGGCATTGGATTTGGAAGGCATGTAACAAACACAATAGTGATCATTTATGTAATATTAGGTAGAGTGCAGTGATTGCAAATAATCCTCAAGTCACATGAATTTTTTTAAGTGTTCATGTAATAGAATACTACCACCGCGATGCAACTTTAAACAGCAGCATTCTTGTTTCAATAATCAATATGTGCAATGAATTTTCTACAAATTTTTTAAGTTGTATAATGTTTTACTGTTGACTGGTAATTTTTTGTGGGGGATTGAATAATTAAATTTTTTATAATTAGTACTTTTTGCAAGGTGTGTGAATGTGCTGCTATCTGTTGCATAAATACTACAACATCCATGGCAAGAGAGAAACAGTAGGGAAAATAGCAATAAGGTAGGTAAGTAGTTGGGCTTAACGTCTCGTCGACAGCAAGGTCATTAGAGACGGAGCATGATGTTCAGGGAAGAGGGATTGGGCAAGGAATGGGAAGGAATCGGCCATGGCCTTTGTTATGGTCTCATCCCAGCATTCGCCTGGAGTGATTTTGGGAAACATAAAATAGCAATTAAAAATCTTTCACTGTAATCTAAATGGACAGAAATTTCCAGATGCATAACTCAATTTTATTTTGCAGAATTGAGACGTTAACGCCGTCGCATTAAGTTTATCAGCGCCATCTACTTCTGTGTGGTGGTGTACTCTTTGCTTGGCTCGGTTCCCCTCCGTCCATCATAATTTTTTGATTGGTCGTGGTAGTTTATTTAATGCCTTGCACGACCTCGCTCTGCCTACTTAATGCTGCTTTTCCAAATTATGTTTCGGCTTAACTATGGTGTCGCGTTACTGTGTGTCTTTTGTTGCAGAGTTTTTACCAAGTTTAAATAATGTTTGTTATTTCACTGTTTCCACGACTTCATCATTAGGGCGTTAATCTTTTAAATTGTTTGTTGTTCGTTTTTCTAAAGTTTTTAACGGTACTAGCTTTAACGGGTCCCAAATAACTGCCTCCCACAGTAACTGTTTAAATTGTTTTTAATATTATTTTATTGGAAATTTGATGAGTAATTCTTGCTGCCCTCCTTTCTGTGGTATTTTAAAGTTAAATGGGTGCTGTGAGTAATTCTAAGTCAAGAAGTCAATAAAGGATAGTAATTTTTTACCTGTTGAATTGGTAAAGTAAATTTTGGATCATTGTAAATTAAATTCTTGTTGTAATGGAGCAGAGATGCATTTTATATATATTGTAAATTTTTTTTCCTTTGGTACTCTGACACTACTGATATTTTTTAATTAATTGTATCAAATGTATGAATTATTAATGATTTATTACTAATTCTGATCACTTTTTATCCATGCCTGATTTTTATATACTCCATTTGAATTTTATTATTATTAGTCTTTTATGGGTTGTTTGCCATTCAGCTTTTGTATTCTTTCTTAAAATAAAAAGTCTTCAAACTTGTCTGTAATTATTTGTGAACTTGTCACAGAATATATTATAGCTTGCCCCCAATGTTTCTCGATACTGGTAACTGGAAAAAATTGATTGCCTTTTCCTGTATTATTTCATAAAATTGCCAAAACTAAATTTCTAAATACAAAATAATATCTTTACTATATCAAAACAGCAAAAATTAAAATAATAAATATGCCAAAGCATAGTTCTTAAAATAGCACAAACTTAGAACATCATTTGTTCTTGTAACTTTTGTTACAAACCTTTACAGAATCATTCCCCACTATTCGGATTCCTAACACAACGTTACACAGTAATGGTAAAATGGTTGTTTCTATTTGGTAGATTTAGGCTTAACTCATGGCTGGCTATGCTCATGTTTTAACTACAGGTGGTAAAACCAGACCTTACACTTAACTTTAAGTTACATATTACAAACAGAACCAAATCCCTCTATTGCTCTTTACCAGAGACAAAAATAAATACTACCAATTGCAGGAAAGTCAACAAAGTGGAAAACGTACAGTGCATTAAGTTCACATGGGACTAAGATAAATTGATGTAAAATATGGAATGCGTAAAATCAGAAAAGAGTAAATGATTATAAAAAACAAAGCAAGCATTTAATATACCCATTTCACTATTACTTTCTTACAAAATGATGACAGTATTACTATACAGCGACTCAATGGGATGCTGCCAGTAACACTAGAGGTGGACGTTGCAAGTATGTATGTATATATGTATGTATGGATGAAGGATTGGTGCTCCAAAGCGTGGATTTATTGTGCAAGTCCTGAATTGCCTCTTGTTTTGCTGTTTTTTTTTCTAACCCTCCCCAACAAACATCCCCAGTGGGGTGCAAGGTTAGACCTGGTGAATAGGGTGCAGGATGCACTGGTCATTCTCACCAACTCCAATAAAGCTTGGTGTGACATGGGCTGTAATATTGATCCCTCTTCCTATTTACAAAAGGGTGACCTACGAGTCACAGCTAAATTTTAAAATCTCGTTCATGAACAATAAATTTTAGCCATAACCAGCTTTGTTGCAAGGATGTGCCAAAAGTTGGATGCACTATCACTAATCCACTCCCACAGCCCCCTCCTTCAAGGTGGTCAGAACAGACGACTGACATTTGGGCTCTGTAGGAATCTCTGTGCCTGCAGAGCTTCAAACCTACATCCATGTTCAGCCCATCTAAATTCAGGCATTTTAACAGCAGCCTTGTAGTGCGACACATTTGCCAACTACCCCCACGATTTGTACTGTTGATTACAGAGGTGGTGGCGCCACAATCACTCCCAAGGTACCTTGCAGATGATATTTAGTGACCAATTCGTAGGCCCAAATCACATTTTACACGTAATAATTTTGATGCAGTGAAGCCTCGATATTGGGTTTAAAGGAATGTGATGTGGAATCACTAACACACTTACTGTTGGCCCACCTGCAGCATCATGATCCCTTCGGGCACACTCGCAGCTTTAATACTCTTGTGATGGATAGACTTCTCTCTCTGGCATCACCTGTCCTCTTCCACGCTACCTACGCAGTGACGCTATTACTGAGCAGGTCGTGCTGTGACACGCAACTTGGCAGGTGCAACTGTGCACCTGCTAGTGGGAAAGCTGCCTAAACTCATATCGTTGTGGGTTAGAACCATCTCACAATGTCACTAATGATATAAGATCCAGTTTTGAGTGCACAAAAGCATCCCCTGTCCACATTATTGTTTGTCCATTTAGCCTGGCAATGATCTTGATGACAGTGGATGTTGATAACACTTCAAGGTTTTTAAATATTTGAAACCAATTTAAAGTGGTGATCAACAGGAAAATAATACGAGATCCCTAACCATATTTGCGATATTGGATTATATGTAACATAAAATATAACTGCACAGCTCTGCTAAAGTTTTCAGTTATTAAAACTATTTTATATTTTCATACCTTGTGTGCTTTAACAGACAATAGTTTTCCAACATATAAGCAAAATTACCTCTGGTGTTATCATGTACAGGAAAGTACATACAAGTGTAATAAATATCAGTGTTAATAAAAATAAATAAAAGAAAAATGTACTTCAGTTTTCAGTAATTTATCAATCTCTATATATACAGACTTACAGTATTCAAGCTTTCCATAACCTAAATGCTAATAAATTAAGTATTAAAAAAGTAACTGACTTTCAAAGTGTGGACGGGGACTCCAAGTTTTTTCAACCAAAAATGGAAGTAGACGATGGAAGTTTGCGAAGTGAAGAACACTATAACTTTTTCACTACTGTGCCATTTTATGAGAAACTTGAAAATCATTAAAGTTCGTTTCCATGCCTCACAATAAACATAATCTGAAAAAAAAAAAAAAAAATTAATAATAATAATAATTTTTAAAAGATAACGGTTAATCTAATTGTTATAAATAAGAAAAATGTATGATTTAAAAAAAAAACATTGCATCACTGTAATTTTTAACAGGGGTCATGCAAAAACGAATTTCAACGAAGGGCACCAAGTTAAGCAAGCATATAGTAAGACACTAATTAAGTAAGAAATAAAAATTAGTTCCTATTACAGTAGACTCTTAATCTATCCTTCTCAGAGGACTGTCTAGAAATTTCCATACCTCCACAATTTCAGTATATGAGGGTTTGACATGTACATCAATAAAATACAACTTCTAACCTTATTAAACTTCATGTCAAGTATAATGTGAGCTGTACCTTCTCTGTGAATAATGTTTAACCAATAAAACACAAAAAATGGGAATTTTTAAATTAAGTATTACTGTAAATAATACATTTAAGAAACATTTTGCCTCAACTTGTTTAAACAAAGAATATAACATCACGAAACACTGTACATAATTTATTATAATCAGACACTGAATGCAAGCCGTCCCCAAACATTCAAACGCTCTGAATAAGAAAATACTATGACACTGAATTTTGAATGCGCCGCCCACACTTCATCAGCTGAGAGCAGGCGAAAGGTTACGGACCGGCCAGTGTGTTCACGATGGGTGAGACGGAAAAGGGGATACCACAGCGGCGGGAGGAGTGAAATAATTGTCCCCTCTCCTTCCAAACCGGTCGGCACACGGAAGGGAGAACGCAAGGTTGCTGTGCTGGTTGCTAGGCAACTAGCTCCTTCCCCACCAGCCATGCAATGGGAAGAAACAAGTTCTGCGGAATATCACCGAGGACAGCCAAAGGTTACGCAATCCAAGCCACATATCTCGAATCGCAAATGTGTGGTTAAAGTAATCAATAATATTTCACATAAAAAAAAGTGTGATTCTGAGACAGAAAAGAATAAATAAGGTGATTAAAATTTATTTCTTCTTGGTCTTCAATAATTTATTTTTCAAAACCACGTCCTCTGATTTTTCCGTACACTTACGCCTGTTGCGAGTTACGCTGTGCTCATGCTCTGTGCTTACACATTATTTGACGACACAGGGTATCAGTTTATTCAGAAGACATGTATGTATTGAACTAAATTAATATAAATCCTCTGATCTGTTCGCAATAAGCTACTGAAAATGAACTTTACGCTCGGTAATACAAGTAACTCGATGTTCAAACAATTTCCGGTGACAAAAGGAGATAGAGTATATGCTTCTGGGCATATAATTATATTCGGAAGATGCTGCCTATTGAGCTAAATTAATATTTTGTTTAAAAATTATGCCAATTTTATGCCAGATATGATTAAACACCAACATTATGGCAAATAAAAAAAGAAGACCTTTAAACACAAAGAAAATATCTGTCATTATTCTCACAATGTTCAACATTCTCTGCAGTTTGAGAAGTTCCTCCGTTGTCCAAAGTGACATGTAATAAGTTTCGACCAATTCTCTCATCCACGATTCGGAAGTTTGGCATTTCATCTGCAGCAAATGCTGCTACCTGTCTAAAACCTGCAAATAATACCAAAACAAATTAGATGAAGGCAATGGTTACACGCCATTACATAAAACAATATGTTAACTACATGATACTGTGGCAATGGCCTGTAGAGCAAGGTCTGAAAACCAATGGACACTATACGACAGGTAGGTACAGGCTATTCACCATAAAGTGAGCACTTTTTAATGCACTCCCAACAGTCATTAACAACTAATAAATACATTTTATTACAGTCTCAAACGTTAATTTTTGAGAGTGGTGAAATATACACACTGTGTTTATTAGTCAGAGTGCAATGTTCATATTAGAAAGTGGCGGAAAGATAGACATTGACAGAACAGAAAAATTTAGCAGGGCCTTAATAAGTGCTTACTTTACAGTGAATAGCCTATAGGTAGGTAGGTAGGTAGGTAGGTAGGTACGTACATATGTATGTATGTATGTAGGTAGGTGGGTGGGCAGCACACAGGCTGGTTTCTAAGGTTCTGCATGTGAGCATCATAAGGAATGTNACGTACATATGTATGTAGGTAGGTGGGTGGGCAGCACACAGGCTGGTTTCTAAGGTTCTGCATGTGAGCATCATAAGGAATGTATGTAGGATGAAAAGAAAGGTTTTGCAATATTATGCAACATAATTAAAAACTCTGCAGTAAAACTTCTTTTTATAAAAATTAATTAAGAAAAATATTTGTAAGCATTCAAAGTCAATTAATTATAGCCCTTCAAAACAATTAAAATCTAAAGCCTGGAAAGTTCATGAAATTAACTAGTACAACCCCACGACTTCCATGATACAAAGGGAGAAAGGTAACTTGTACGATACAGAAAAAATAATCCTCTTTTTCCTCAAGTCTTAAGCAAGGGAGAGAAAAATTGTTGCAAGAAACAAAACTTTGTTCTATGGATCAGGTGGATCCATGTAAAAGTGAGCCTGACCACAAAAAATTTTACAAGGCCAAAAATGGAATATTACTTTTTCATCTTCAACTAAATTTGATGTATTTTTTATGCTCAAAAGTTTGCATCCATTGTTTAAATAGGAACATGCATTTTAGGCAAGTTTGCAACAGAAATATGTGTTACAATGTTTACTTCAGACAGCTGAGCTTTTAGATAGTTGAAACAAGTGCAATATTATTGAAACACTCAACAACTTTTAACTGTATGTGTATTTTATAATATTATTGGCTTAATAGCTTCATGTGTATCTGTCACATTCATTGACAGAAAAAGGTACTAAAGTAAATTTTCTCTCATATGAGCAGGATGTAGTTAAAATGCACTTGTAAAAGTGAGTTTACGTAGATGACTATTATATTCTAAGAGTTTCAGTTTTCTAAAACTTTTATTTTTTAGAACAATTTATTTATTAATGTCACACCCATGATGCATCTGTGGTGACCACTACTAAGAGACTTGATTCAACCTTCTTAATAAAATTTTTTTAACAAAATTTGTAATGAAAAGTTGTATGAAGGTTTTAACTTATTAGCCATAGTCTTATTTGTACAGTTTTTATTTATTTAACTTGAGCTGGGGATTAAGACAGACACAACAACATATAACCAGGAATAATATTTTTAATGGTTAGTTGTAGTATCATTTAAATGTCCTGTGTTATTTTCAGACAAAATGAGTTCAACAGTCCGGATGAGAAAGTTACGTCAGAAACTTAAACATGACCTAGAAAGAAGAGAAATACATCTACAGGATGAGTATGAAAGAAAACCCCAATTTTGAAGGTCTATAATATCAAAACAAAACAACCCACAACCTTGATTGACCAATCAAATGAACCGTGAAGTTTGTTTACCATACATTCATAAATGTTCAATGTGACGAACATGAGCGGCCTGAACGACATCTGTGCGATACTTGTTCCACGCTCTTGCCAGCATGTCCAGTGTTCCGGTTTGGATGGTGCTCGTAACTATCGGTTTGAGGTGGTGAGGGGGTAACGAGCTCGTATTCGACACGTCAATGTGAAGGGGACGGTCTGATGTTTCCTTTATGATGCGCCATCCCATTGGCACCTAGCAGTTTGCGGATACCTGAACGAGACGTTGCCATAACGCTGGATTGGTCGAGGAGCAACTGGTGACCAGTCTCTTCATAACTGGCCCCCAAGAAGCCCGGATCTTACCGCATGCAATTTTTTTCTATGGAGGTACATAAAGGATCAAGTGTTTCATCCACCATTGCGGCTAACATTGACGACCTCAAAACAAGAATTACGGACGCCATCCAAACCGTAACACCGGACATGCTGACAAGAGTGTGGAACGAGTTTGATTAACGCGTAGATGTCGTTCGGGCCGCTAGTGGTGGTCACATTAAACATTTAAGAATGTATGGTAAACAAATTTCACGGTTCCACGGTTTATTTGATTGGTCAATCAAGGTTGTAGGTTGTTTGGTTTTATATTATAGATCTTCAAATTTGGGGTATTCTTTTATACTCATCCTGTACAAAAGGAGCAAGTAAGGGACAACAAAAGAAGAGAGAATATGAATAAATTAATTTCAAACAGTGCCAGGAAAACGAGTGATTTTGAGACAGAAATGAATACTGTCTTCAAAAATTAATCATTCTAAAACCATGTCCTCTGATTTTCCCTTAGACTTATGCCTGTTGTGAGTTACGCTGCGCACAGACTTGGTGCTTATTATTAAACGACAAAAGGTGTTAAATAGGCTCTTATGGGATATCAGTTTATTCAAGAGACGCACGTCTATTGAAATAAATTAATATAAATCCTCCAATGCATGCCCGGATTCAGTTCTAGCTCGAGTTTATACACATTGAGAACCATGTGCTTTTCCAATGAACCGTGTGCCCTCTTCTTCGATCGCGTCTTGGCTGGACTTAAAACAGCCCTGTCAGTCTCGCTCGCCATCTCTGTAGAGGACGCCATAACTAATTCACACATACGTCAATCTAATGAAAGACACAGAGAATAATATTGTCATTACTTGTTAACGGACAGAGTAAGGAACATCACATCGTTCAGAGTAGAGGTACTTACGTTCGCACGTAACATAACACATTTGAAGCTACACCTTCAGTCAGACTAACACAATATCAAAACATAATACAGACAATTGTGTGATCGGCCACCAATAAATTGTAGGGCTCACTGCAGCAGCGCACGCTGGCTTGTGGCTTTACACCCCTTGCTACTCACTCTGGTATCACGCGCTCGTGTGTACAACGAACTCTGCTTCTTGACAAAGGCAGGACAGGAGAGCGAAACAAAAGCTGGGGCAGGCAAATCACCACCACGTAATGGGAATCTCTACATCTAAATGCACCACTGAACTACAACTCAATGCCACTTTCATAGACAAATGTTTAGTAAAAATTTGCCTTAACCAACATAATCACATCTTAATATTGTATACAAAACACAATCCTACTGGTGCAGTACTTATTTGCATAATTCCATAAAAGTTTTCAAAAATTGATTTTGTCTTCTGGCCTGTGTGTAGCCCGGTGGTTAATTGCTAACCTCTCACTGCAGGTGTCCACAGCTCATTGCCAAGCCTCCGAGGGAGGGAATTTTAGTGACAAAAATTCTATGTGAATTTTCTCAGGGTACTTCTGTTTACTCAACCATATTTCCTCTGCTGCTATTCCACCCCCATCTCACCCTTCATTGCTGGCTTGAAAAACAGATATGTTATTTTTGTTCGGCAGCTGGCTCCAAACAGCATCAGCCTCCTCTCATTCAAGTCGACTCTGCACAAAGACAGGAACTTTATGAAGATTTACGTTTACATTTTTTTTTTCTTCTATAAATGTATGTCTATTAAGTCACTATAGACTATTCATGGTAAAGTGAGCACTTTCGAAAGCCCTCTCATTTGGAATAATAATAATCAATAAATATATTTTATTTTAGCCTTGGATGTTAAATTCCGAGAACGGTGGAATACACATGCTGTGTTTATTACTTGCATGGCAATATTTATTTTAAAAAGGTGGCTAAAAGGAAAAAATAATTAGGGCCTCAAAAGTGCTCACTTTACAGTGAACAGCCTGTATAAATAAATTTAACTTTAATTACATTAATCTCTTACTGGGCAGCATAGTTATAATCCTCTTCAACTTGTCCAAGTTATTTATGACTGAAAGGTCCATATTGTCTACGACAATACATTGCACTTTTCTGAAATGTGTATTCATCATTTGTATGTGACGAAAAAGTCTGTTTGATGCTGACACCAAGATGTGAAAACCTGTTGGGGAAATAAAAAAAACAACATACAGAGTTTGACAACCTGGTTTAAACACACTTCTAAGAAAAAACTATATGTTGCATGAAAGCTTAAACTGCATAAACAATGAAAATAAAAACTTCAATATCGTAACTAATGTCAAAAGGAAAGTATGCCCACCCTTTCATGCTGCTATATCAGATTGCATACCTCTAGCAAGCAAAACACTGGAAGCTTGTGTCTGACCTTGGAACTAGTATATGTCAAATTTTTTATACTCTGGACAAGGTAAAGTTGCTATGAAAATCACTCCCTTGACTACCTACAGGTACACAACAGGAATGAACTAAAGATCAGAAAGAAATTAAACAATTATGTTTTTAAAATAAATGCTTTGCTTAACACCTGAAAAACTTACATATCCAACAGCTCACACTGTCGTGGAAAAAAGTGAACATAAAAGATGCAGGTGTGATAAAAGTAAGGTAGCAGTGATGTGTCATTCCACATCAGTTCAACCAGGCCATGGCACCATCAACTTAGAATGTGATGTTATTTGGTGGGAAAGTAAATCCTGGTGGGGAGAGAAGTTCAGTATAAATTAATACTGAAATTCTTTACTCAATTCATAAACTTTGTACGTGGTTTGAAGATTGTGACATATCATTGAGGGAAATGTTACAAATTAATGGGTCACAACATAAGAAATACTCAAGATAAAATACTAAAATGTTGTCAATTAAAGTGCAGAAAGCAAAAATCATTAACAAAGAACTTTTTTTAGTAAGGTATGTAGTGGGAAAGAAAAATTTGACTTGAGCCATGGTTTAATAAAATGTTTTTACACTAATGAGCAGCTGAATAAGATACACCTGCCTAGTAGCGTGTAGCACCCCCTTTGCCATGATGACGGCAGCGATGCAGCATGGCATGGACTCCACAAGACACCAGAAGCATTCAGGAGCCATACCGATTCAGGACCACTACACAGTCTCCCACAATACATGGAGATAGATCGGAGCAGGATCCACGGTTGCTCACATCCCTCTCAACAGCATCCCAGATGTGTTTGATAGGACTGAGGTTGGGTAACCGCACGGGCCAGGCAAGCAGCCTCAAGTCCATGGAGTGTTCATCGAACCACTCTGCCACAATTCAGGAGTGGTGGGCTGGTGAACCGTCTTGCTATAAGTACAGGTCTGCTGCAGGGTGCTGTAGGCGCAGAAATGGATGCACATTAACTGCTAGCAGATCCCTGTATCAACCACCTGTAAGGGACGGACTGGAATACTTTATTTTTTACATGCTTACAGAGTGGTAGTTTCCTCAGTTAGAAGAGGCGGCGGGGGACTTCATTTTCCAGTAGGATGGTGCACCACCCCATTGGCACCTAGCTGTTCGCGTATACCTGAACGAGACGTTACCTCAATGCTGGATTGGTCGAGGAGCAGTTGGTGACCAGGCTCTTCATCACTGGCCCCCAAGAAGCCCGAATCTTACCCAGTGCGATTTTTTTCTATGGGGGACATAAAGGATCAAGTCTTTCGTCCACCATTGCCGCTAATATTGACGACCTCAAAACTAGAATTATAGACGCCATCCAAACCGTAACATCGGACATGCTGACAAGTGTGTGGAACGAGTTTGATTATCACGTAGATGTCATTCGGGCCGCTCGTGATGGTCACATTGAACATTTAAGAAGATNGGCTAACATTGACGACCTCAAAACTAGAATTATGGACGCCATCCAAACGGTAACACCGGACATGCTGACAAGAGTGTGGAACGAGTTTGATTATCACGTAGATGTCATTCGGGCCGCTCGTGATGGTCACATTGAACATTTAAGAAGATATGGTAAACAAATTTCACAATTTCACGGTTCATTTGATTGGTCAACCAAGGNATATGGTAAACAAATTTCACAATTTCACGGTTCATTTGATTGGTCAACCAAGGTTAAAGGTTGTTTGGTTTTGATATTATAGATCTTCAAAGTTGGGGTATTCTTTTATACTCATATTGTATATGATTACAGAGTACTTGCTTATGTTGTCACTTTCTTTAATATCATTTCCAAATTACGCTTTATTATATGAGTTAACAGTATGAACTTTGGTTATTTTAATAGTTTATTGACATAGAAATCATGTGTAAGTAATTTTTCATTTGTTTTTCGACAGTATTCAGTATTAATATGTTGTTTGTTATTTTTTATTTTGTTCCTAGAGGGTGGTTAGCATTGAATATTTATCACACAAAAGTACCAAATTATATTATCCTGGTTTTCTCTCATCTTGCCATTGCCGATTGGCTGAGAGATGTGTCATGGTCAGACGAGAGCCAATCGGAGGACAGGAGACAACATAAGTAATACAGAAATAAAATAGAAGAAATTTTTTCTGACAGAATTTGTCTCACCACGGCCAAAGATGGATGTGTGTACGTCAAAAGAAGTTTTAATGATATAATAAGGAATAATATATGTGAATATTAATGAAATAAATGCATCAAGAGGTTTTTTAAAGTTTAATTGTTAATAATTGAAAAGAAAGAAGATTAATTTTATTATATTTGAGAAGATTGATTAATTTTATGAATGTGCTGAAGAAGAAAACTAGTTTAATAAAAATAATTTGAAGTTGCGAATTGTGACATTATTATTTTTAATGAAATGTAACAATATTACATAATGTTAAAACATGTTTTCCTCTCCCAGCATATTAATTGATAAAAAATATCCCACTTCAATGTTGCAGATTTAATTAAATTGCTCACCTTGCAACAGCACTAATTTTTCCAAATTATAATGTTGCTTTCTTCTCAATCTTAGCAACATCCCATATGTTATATCACGGTGAGAGTACAGCAATTTCTTCAGGACTTCACAGGTTTGAAATGCCTGCTCATTGGTTGGGGACAAGATTAAAACCCTGGTGCCTGTACACACAAAAATAAAACACTTATTTCCACGATAACATACTCTGTCAACAANGACAAGATTAAAACCCTGGTGCCTGTACACACAAAAATAAAACACTTATTTCCACGATAACATACTCTGTCAACAACTATCAAAAATCATATTATGAAGTTAATCATGACACACGACAGTGACTAACAAACTAAAAACTGACAAATTTACTTTACAATCCTTGCATACACTGTACTGCATATTGTATGTATCACATCAACACCTACACCTATCACTATAAATCATCACAAAGAGGACTGTTATTTACACTGTGTGTTAGTAAAGAGAACTAAACTGCTCAACCTACAAGCAAACAACTTGACTCCTAACAAGAGGTTGTATACAGCTGGATGGTACAGAATTGGCAGTGAACAGAGGTCTCCAAAATATAGCCCACGAAGGTCCTTAAAATGTCCCATGGCGTGTGCGAAAAATTAACATGGAAAAACGAGTTGAGGCGTGACGGCCGGGAAGCTTGTCGCATCACCTAGTCTACAGGGGGAGGGCCTAATTTATGTGGGTTTAGGCTGAGAACCCTGGGTGGTCTTATGGGTTGGTTGGAGGGAGCGGTGTAAAAAGTCAGCATGGGTGACAGTGGATACTGACTCACCACCTGTAGACTGGCGCAGCAACTGAGCGCTGGCAGGTTGCGGCGGACGACACTCCGGTCCCCTTCCAAAAGCGGCTGGTCTAAGGGCTAATGTGATCCGGGTGGCGGTGGCGGGTGCTGGCGTCCAGTATATGGTGCTGGCAAGGCCCAGTCCCACGGGCAGTCCGAGACGCAGGCGGACATCAGGATGCGGTGTGCCGGCGATCTTCCGGGGTGGCTCGAACAAGTTACAAGACGGGACTGAGGAGTGAGGTTCCTGCAGTTGGCGGGCAGCTTGTGCCTGATCCCGAGCAAAGGAAATGCTGAAGGCCGACTGGGATGAGTTACCTGGCAATTGGTTGGCTGTAGGAACCATAGATGCCTTCTTATCGGCCCACTTAGTCCCTCCTTATCGGGTGAATGGCATTAGGTTAAGTACGAAGGGTCGTCACAGCAAGCAAGGGGCAGGTGACAGTAATTCCCTAGCTAAGAGTACCCAGATGCGATAACGTCACACCTCGTCAGGCCTGGTGCTCCAATTGGCGAATCAGACGCGGTGGATGGAGCAGGTTAGCTGACTTGGAGTGACGCTAAGGCTTCATCGTGAGCTGCTTAGAGGCTCCTGGGTCACACTTTGTCAAGCCTGGCACTCCAACCGGCTAATTGGACGCGGTGGATGGAGTGGGTTAGGTGACTTGGGTGGTCCAGTTTCTTCCTCATATAGTGTACCTAGTAGGGGGCTTTACCGTACGTGTGCTCCAAGTGTCTTTGCGCACTGGACCCACAGTATAGGTGGCTGGCGAATCGTGTGGTGTTTTGCAACTTATGAACTACCCAATTAAGGGAGCCCACAGTCCTACCCTAGCATCGGTAACGGTTTGGCAAGACACGGTCACCTGCCACTCCATTGGGGGATGGTGTTTACAATGGGGGTTGAGAGGTACAGATCACTCTTGGAATTATAACGCAGTGTGTCGACTTGAACGTATTTATTCTTGGGAGAATAAACAAGGTGACCTGTACTAACTCAAACCCTACTGTCATCTATGTGGTCCTGAAAGGATGGGGTAAGACACACTCAAGTGGAGTGTGTGTCTCGGGGGTTGAAGTAAGCTTCACTGGTAGTAAATCAGTTGCAGAAGAGGGCCGTAGCATGGCAGTGGTAGGGCGAGCTGCTGAGTTGCCAAGGCAGAGAAAGCCAATGCAATGACAACTCAACGTCAACTGGTGTTCTGGGAGCTTGTCCAGCCCTAAATACAGACTGGTGTCTTCCTTCGGCTTCCTTCAGGCATCTTCGGCCTGCTGGCTCCTCCTTGTGTGGGCGGCGTCATCCCCTGCTGTGCTCTCTTGGCGAGGGTTGGAAGCGGAGTAGCTCTGTGTTGCAGGTGGTATCACGGTGCTCATTTAAGGGCAGGCCGGCTCTGTTCAGGTGGCGAGGCAGGGGTGCCTGACTGACGTGCGTATTTTATTGCTACTGGCAACGGTGGGTAGTGTTCATCTCTAGGGTGTAGCAGTCCGGGTTCGTCCCCCAGTNCTCAGCATGTGGAGCTCTGGGGTTGCAGTGATGTATAACTGTCACTGGTAGTCTCTGACGTTGCCTTCTGTAGATCCCACTGATTCTGTGCATTCTCTCGGGCTGGTGTGTGGCAGCCGGGTTTTCCTGTAGCGCTGTCTCTCTTTTCCAGGCGGCGGTCGGGTGAGGCGAGGGCCCACTAATGACTGCAACCCCCTGGGGAGAGTGTGTTACGGGACTTGTACCGGTGTCTGGTGAATGTACACGCCCTTCTTAGTTGTGTAACAACATGGAGCTCACACAGAACAGCTGAGAGCTGTGGTTACATTACATAATGCAATACAGTTTGACCTGAAAAAATGCAAATACATGTATCTACATATATTTAGCACAGAAAAAAACCAAGGAGTGTTTTTTAACCCGAACTCACAATGGGTGTGTAAGGTTCTAGCTATATCTGCCGTGGTGCTGAAGGCGTGCCAGCAAAGGGCATTGCTCTGTGGTCACTCCTACAGGTTGCACGACAAGGAAGTTACGTGTGACAAAGGCTAACCTAGGCCGGTAATGTGAATTACCCTTGGTTAAAATCAATTATTTACATACCTATCTAAACCATGGCATACGGGTCACCTACACAAAAGAAAAAATATGGCACTCAAAATTATACAATAATCACAAAAAATTTTTGTACAATTTGAACATCTGTGGGTGCTGCTTCGTGATTTATGGGCAGTCTCTCAAACTTGGCGTGTTCACTGAAGCAGTTTGTGTGGGTTCTTGCTGACCGTCTACGTTGACGGGGGGAGGAGGGGTTCTTCTGTGCCTGTTAGTCCGTGCATGCACGCGTGGTTCACAGTTTGGTTCCCCCTGCACCTCTTACAATTTGTCGGCACAGTAATTGATTGGTTGGCTCATGCCATTTGAAAATGTGGCACTCATAACCCGTGGGTTATGAGTGTACCATGTAAGTTGGCCAGATTCTGACAGGTCTGCGAAAGTAGTGCCACTGTTTACATCTGACTACGTATCCTTCTGCCATCAGCTGATCGGCCACATGGCAACGATGTTGTTTATTTTCATGCTGTCATTATCAGCCGATCCCCTTGTCAATGTACTGTTCGCGGAATGTCTTAGGCAAACTTGCTACTCAGAAATACGTAGCTGCGATTGTATATTAGTAATAGTAATATGTACATAAATCATTAATCAGTAAATTATGTTAAAGGGCAAAAATATAAATAATTAATTTAAAATTTATTAACTACAAAAAAATTCAATGCTAAACACATTTTAAGATATTTTAGACTGACATCTATCTAAAAAAAATTAGTAGGTTATAAAAGTAAAAATATAAAACTTTGCGAAAAATTTAATATTTGCTAACTCTTTTTTATTGGTCCCAGACAGTGAATTTGGGATAACATTTGCGAAATGGTAGTTGTAGCTATTATCACATGTTGGACATTATAGCTAATATATTCGAGTTGGAAATATGTGACGTGGAATAACGTTAGAATTGCTTAACAACTATTCACGTGTGTCCAACTTTCTTCGGAAACAAGGAAATGGATTTTAGGAGAACAATATGGCGTATAATTTACGTAGATGAACGATAACCTGCCAAATATAAATTACTAGTACTCACAATCACTGTACACAAAATATAAGTTACTTTAAAAATTATGCAGAGATCATGGAAAAATAAAACTATTGGTATCTGTTCATAAATTTATATATGTCGCACGTGGAATGCTTTTTTTGTTGTGGCTAGTAAGTAATGCTTTAGAAAAAATCCAATAGNTGCAGAGATCATGGAAAAATAAAACTATTGGTATCTGTTCATAAATTTATATATGTCGCACGTGGAATGCTTTTTTTTGTTGTGGCTAGTAATGCTTTAGAAAAAAATCCAATAAATAGTGCACACATCCTGTCCGGAGCGAAGTCTGAGCTGCTTATTTTGCTCAATAGATTGCGTCTTTTTAAGTTACCTGTTCTTCTATTACTGGCTCTGAACGACACGAATTTGAAATATATTTCGTCAAATCATTAGAAAAAATAATTCAACAATATTATGCAATATTTCTGTATGCTTTTGGAATTAATATCAAGCACATAATGAAAGCGGGGTTGGAGAGGGGCGATTAAGACGTGAAAAAAGGTTTTGAAATTGTGTTTCATTTGGATACGGATCATTTTAATGTGCCTTTAATTTTGAACACCTATACATTTCTACTTTAGCACAAAGTTTAGTTTTTAAAACTAAAAACTGCTGTTTTATGACCACGTAAAATAAAATGTAATAATTAACCTAGGAACTCTTTCTTATTGCGCACTTTCAGCTGATCTAATGTGCGTCTGCAGTGCACTCAGAATAGCCAACGTAATATTAACTTTTGTTCGTTCGTGCATCAGCTGATACAGGGTTTTGTAAATGGCACGTTGTTTGTTTCAAATACGTCAATTGCCACTCATTGAATGTCAGGATCTGGCCAACTTATATGAAATGAAGTATACCTACGGGTCTTCTCTCCAAAAGTCAGTGTGGAGAGTCACTGTTCAAGTTCACTGGTCACGTCGGCCATGGTGTCCGCATAAGGTTGCATGTTGAGGGTATGGCCACGTGAAGTGTGTGGTAGGTCGCCAGGGCGACTCTTTGTAACGCCCGACTTGTCCCTTGTAGGTCGTTTGAAATGCATGGGCGGGCATCAGGCAGGTCCCGCTGGTCCTCGGCTGGCTGCTGGTGGTCGACGTCTTGGAACTGTTGGACTCTTGCACTGGACCAGCTATCTGCTATGTCTTTTGTCGATGGAGTTGGCCGTCGGAGGCAAGGGCTCGGGGCTCCCCCACCTCGTCGTGTTGGTTGTGCACCACATGCAGCTGGGTTGTCGTCAGGGGTAGGGGCTCTTGGGACTACCCTACCTCGCTGACACTGCTGGGGTCTTCTTCAAGGCCAGCAGGCATCATCTCAGGGCTGTCCAGCACCAAGGTCCTACTGGGCCCTACATCCTCCAGGGTTGCAGACATCGGCGAGGGCTCTTGGGGCTCCCCCACCTCATCGGGTTGGTTGTGCACTACGTGCACCTGGGTTGAAGTCGGGAGCAGGGGGTCTTGAGGCTCACCTACCTTGCTGGCTCTGCTTGGCTTATCGGCAGCATGGGCAGCTGGTGAGTTCTCGGGGCCGTCCAGCACCAAGGTTCTGCCACTCTCCGCATCCGCTGGGGTGGCCATTGAAGGCAAGAGCTTTTGGGGCTACCCCTCCTCCTCGGCTCGGTCAGGCACCTCCCTGATAACACTTGACGGAGTGGGGATTCGCTTCAGAGCTCGGTCCAGGGGACTTCTCCATGATATCTGCAATCTGGCCAAGGATGATCCTCTTTGCCCTTGGTCGGGTCGTCTCCATCTGAAGCTGGGTAGCGTGGTGTGTAATGTTCAGAAGGACATCGCCCCTCGTGGTGGTCAGTAAATTTCGGTGTGTTCCGCCCTTGGTTTGGCTTGGGTTGTCTCTGTCGGGGTGGCAAATGGCGCGGGTGCTGCAGGCCGGGGTAGAGAGTGTTCTCATCCGAAATTCTGCAATCATACACTGTTTTTTTTCTGTCACTATAGGTGGTTCCGAGCAAAATCATGAATGCCAACTAGTCTGTTACGAATTAGCTGGCATAATCAGGGGCTGCAGCTTCCTCTTCTGTCTGTCGGCCAAACAGCAGGTCACTCGGGAGGCGTAGCTCTCTTCCAAACAGCACCCCCGATGGTGTTACCCTTGTGGACTTGTGAACTGTCGAGCAGTAAGTAAGGAGAAACAATGGCACCTTTGAATCCCAATCCTTTTGGTTGTCTGTCACAAAGATCGACATGTACTGCTCAAAAGTGTGGTTACGCCTCTCAAACATTCCATCCGATTGAGGGTGTAAGGCGGCAGTCCTTGTCTTTTTCATCCGCATAATATTTATTATAATCTAGAACACAGCAGGCTCAAAATTTCTTCCCTGATTGGAATGGAGTTCTTGTGTCACCCCAAACTTTGAGAAGAAATGCTCTACGAGTGCAATGGTCACAGTACGTGCTGCCTGGTTCGGACGGGGAATGACCCCCGGCCACCTAGTGAGGTAATCTTGGGTTCCAATAGATACCCATTACCTCTCTCTGTGAGAGGCAATGGGGCCAGAATATCTACTGCCATCCTCTCGATTGGGGCTCCAACATTATATTTTTGGACGTGACCTTGTCCCCTGGTCCTTGGGCCCTTCCTCGCAATACAGGCGTTGCACATTCGGCACCACTTCTCAACATCCTCTCGACAATGAAGCCAGGAGATTCTCAGTCCAAATCTGTCAAGGGTCCTACTAACACCAAAGTGCCCACTGGCTGCAGTGTTGTGCAGTTCCTTTAAGACTTCAGGAAGGACCAACTTCAAGCGTGTGTGTTTTCCATCATTACTTTCCCAGTTCCTGTAAGGCAAACCAATCTTCAGTATGAGGGAAGTCCATTACGCCCAGTATGCTTTGAATGCTGTGCTCAGGATGGATATGTATTCCCATTTTGACTGACAGCCAGCTTAATGACAGATTGGCTCACAACCTCCTTGAAAGTGCATCTGCATTGCGGTAAGGTCTCCAGATCTGTGCTGTATTTCAAAGTCATATTCTTGCAGGTGCTGAATCCAACAAGCTATTTAACCTTCAGGATTCTTGAAATTTAGTGGCCAGCATGGTCGATTCTTAGAATCAAATGTCTGCCATAAAGGTAGGGGTGGAAGTGAGAAATTGTGTTCACCATGGCCAGAAGCTCTCTGCATGTAACACAGTAATTTCTCTCAGGCTTATGCAATACCTTACTGACTCTGCTAGGCTGTTCAGTGTGTTGTCTATCCTTGGAAGTGGATAAGAATCTTTCTTTGTCACATTATTAAGCTAGCGATAATCTACACAAAACCTCAGCGAGCCATCTTTCTTCTTAACAAGTACAATGGGTGATGATCATGGACTAACTGATGGTTCTATCACATCTAACTCCCTTATTTCCTTCAGAATTCCCTCAACTGTCTCATGTGAAGCTAAGGGAAGTTGTCTTGGTGGCTGCTTTATGGGCCTGGCATCTCCTGTATCAATGTAGTGGCAGGTCATGTTCGTCATTCCAAGGTCATTTTGTCCACACAAGAAGGCATCCCTATTTCTCTGTAGTAATTCAGAGACAGGCCTTCTCCTGGCGCAGGTTAAGGGTTTCTCTTTTTCTTACTAGCAGTTCCTCAAATACTTCTGGTAGGGTGATATGGGTTGGTGACTCCCTCGGTAGGAAGGTTTCTGGGCGTTTGAGGTGATGTGGCAGTACTATGCTATAGTAGTCAAGCCTGGTTACCGCATTTGACCCTAGAAAGAGTGGGTGATGCGTCTCTTATAGCTTCTCTCCACTCATGGCGACCCAAGTCTACTTGTACCACCCCTGTTTCTGCNCCTGGTTACCGCATTTGACCCTAGAAAGAGTGGGTGATGCGTTTCTTATAGCTTCTCTCCACTCATGGCGACCCAAGACTACTTGTACCACCCCTGTTTCTGCAAATTGGACTCCGCCACCCGTCTCCCTATGGGAACCAGTCTCCTCGTGGCTGGTCAGGGGTATCTGCCGTGATGGTTTGGGCCGATAGTTGGTACCTAGGTCCAACCACTTGGCGAGGTGTTGGACCACTTGGCATTCAGGCAGATGGGGCCCAATACTGGAATTTCATGGTGAAGAAATTCTATGGAATGGTAAAGGTTAGTGTCCGATGACGGCTCCTCCAACTGCACTGCTATGCTAGTGGTAGGAAGTGGTGGCGACGGCTTGGAGACTGTGATGACAGCTTGGAGGCTGTGATGACAGCATGGTGGAAGACCTATGAGTTCTACAATGACAATCTTTCTCTTCAGAGCGGGGACTGCCATCTCCGATTTCGGCATTCCCCGAGGAATCGAGGATGTATGCCGCTTCAAGTCGATCGTACTCCACCCTTCTGGTGAGCATGCGGGTCATTGGTGGAGCGGTCGGACATTGAAAACCCACTAGTGCCATGGTAAATAAGTGGGAGCATGGGCTGATCAGGTTGGCCCCACCAGAGGTTCTCTCTGGTGTACCGATCACTAGAGGTTGGACTCGTGCTGGCAGTGGTTAACTCCGTATGCTGGAGGAGGTCTGGAAAGATTCCCCCTCTCAAAGAAAGACTGGGCGGTGAGCGGTAACCAGCTCCGGTTGTGTCCTGGTAAGACACTAGGGNAAGATTCCCCCTCTCAAAGAAAGACTGGGCGGTGAGCGGTAACCAGCTCCGGTTGTGTCCTGGTAAGACACTAGGGGTTTGGATAGTGCTCTGGCCAGACCACACGCTTCGTATCTGAGGGCGAGGGTCTCAGAACCTTGGGGAAGAGTACTTTTGGCCGTACTTGTGAATCAGGTTGGGGCTTTGGATTTGGTTACCTCAAGTGCATAGCTGGCACACCTGCGATGAGAGGGCAAGATCCCTCTTCCCCACCGATTGGGCGGTTGTAGCATGGGATGGCCATCTGGCTAAGAGCGCTACGTAAAAATATAAAAGTACGAAGGCCGAGAGGCTACCTCGTATACGCATCTAGTCTAGTACTTCTGGTAGAGGACATTCAAATTGTTTTACCCTAGAATCTTCTGGAACATTTGGAAGAATTTGTGTGACCTGCTTGCAAATACCTATCACGACTCCCTCCTCAAGACGAATTGCACAATTAGACAAATTTATTATTCTAACTGGAAAACTGTCAGAATTAGAATAAACCAAAGTCTTTGCTAAAACAACAATACCTAAATTTATTCACCTTATTCCTTTACTTTGTTCTGTGTAAACATTAAAAATAATACTCCAATGCACTCACCTTTAGCTGAACTAGACTTCATACGACATAGAATTTCCACAACTGCAATGAGAAATGCAACTGTTTTTCCAACACCATTACTGTGAGACACAACCATGTTCCTCCCTTTCAGCATAGGTAATATTATTTGAGCCTGTAGTGCTGGGTCCACAAAACCAAAGAGTTTCAAAGCAGTCACTGCTCTGGGACAAAAAACGCCTGACAAAAGGCTTAAGCACTGATCAGTCTTCTCCTCTGAACCTGAAAGATAAACCATGATAACTAGCTCAGCATCNCTGACAAAAGGCTTAAGCACTGATCAGTCTTCTCCTCTGAACCTGAAAGATAAACCATGATAACTAGCTCAGCATCAGGCCACATTCACTAGAACAGTTTACAGCTATTCAGATGTTTCTTCTAATGAAAACTGAAAACGAGATGAAATGAAATGGTCCTTACATCTTACAAAATTTTCAATTTTGCCTTCACTGTACCAATACTCTAACAAAAAAAACCTAAATGAAAAGTTTATACTGTAAAAATTGCAAAAGAGCATTTTATTTTTTTCCATTTTGTATGGTAAGAATGGAGACATGGGCTCTTCCTTCCAGTCTGATATGACACAATAAAGAAGTAGTGGAGACTGTTATACCCATTCAATTACAAAAAGACTGGGATTGGATTGGGGTTTAATTAATAATCATTGACTGATATGCCACAGGTTTGAAGCCGTTATCATTCAGTGATTTCTTAGTATATTCACAGAATCATAATAGTGAATTGCCAGGTTTCTTCCAATCTGGAATTGTTAAGATATCAAATGATGTATACCAGATGTTTGGGAATTGTTTGACCTAACTTGAATGGGTCGTAGGGAACACTAAGACAAGACATTTTTGTCAAGGAACATGTGCCAGCAAACGTCTCCCTACAACATTACAGGCATGAAAAGGGGCACACTAATTTGGAATTCGCAAGCGGGCCAGCACAGTTCCATGGCTTGAATGGACAGTCACTGCAGCCTGTGCACGGCCGGTGAGGTGGAAGGATTGAGGGAGATGAACAGCTTAGCGGCAGTAATCGAGTGGCAGTTCAATTACACCTATGAATTTTTTTCTGAGGGACCACGTAAAAAGCCTTGTTTACGTCACACCTGTGGAGACTGCCAAAGAATTACGTGCAAGAATAATGGTAGCGTGTGAACAGGTGTCAAACACACCAGGAAACTTTGACAGGGTCCAGAAAAACTTGGTGCGTCTGTGTCAAGCCTGCATCGAGGTTGCTGGGCATCATTTTGAACATCTCCTATGAAGCTGAGTCATGTGTATTGCAACATCAACATTATAACTCGACAAGCTGTGATGGTAACTACACATTTGTTGTTGTTTGGTGTCTTTGTACGCATTCACACTTGTGCTGAAACCAGTCTGTACCAAGCAGTGCCCTGCTATCACTCCTCTACTCGCCCCACCTCCCCCTGGTCGACGTTCCTGCTAACAACCCACCCAGCCAATCAATTGCACCAGCCCATGCACAAAATTCAGAATTTGAACACTTCTTTTCGCGCCTGTAACGTCACAGGGGGACGTTTGTGGGCACATGTTCCTTGACAAAAATGTCTTGTCTTAGTGTCCCCTACAACCCATTCAAGTTTAGCCAAACAATTCTCGAACACCGGGTATAGTACATACAGAATCTCAGTTGACTGTGAAGTGAAAGGTATAAAAAACACATGACCATTAGCTTCATGAAGAGAGGAGATACTTTCTACACATGCTATATACAACTTCATGTTCGTGAAGACATAGATGAATTTCTATTACTTCACTCACTGTCAATGAGTCAAATTAAGAAACAGTCATAGAAACCAAAGTGCTCAGTTTGGAATACGGGAAGCTGACTCCGGTAGGCAGCTGCATGAACAGACAATACTAGATGGCAAACTGAGTGATAACTGGAAGCGTATGCTCAAACATAATATTCTCATACTCAAAACTACCATTCTATCTCTGTTCCTATTGCTTGCCAAACTGCAGTGAGGAATATTATTTCTACTGATAAATTGGACTGTCACTTTTATCACATCAGGTAGTAATAATGTGACCCTGCATACTTATCGCTACTTCCAATTTAGCATGAAGAAAACTGATAACTTATATTTTACCACTAATTTCTACTGGTTTCGGTGCAAACCCTCCTAAAATGTTTAAACTCAATATTGCATGAAGATAACTGAACATGACTAACAAATAACTTTCAGACACTTTCTACTTGAATCAGCATTCATCAAGAAACTTTGCATTTTAAGAGTATGTATATGGGTCTTAACATTTAACAGTCTTTTTGGTACATGCTATAATTTATCTCTGAAGAATAACTACAGTTAATGATTATGTTCTGAAAAGTAAATAAATAACTATATAAAATAAACAAAATAAATAAAAATTATACAGCTTTCCGATTTTTGAGATTTTGGACATTCCAAGAACAAGTAATTTTTAGGTATGACTGAATTGATTTTGGCATCACTACATTTATCTGTAGCCATAAAGGTAATGCCAACTAACGAAAGTAAGTATCATTCACCAAAGAGCTTACGTCCATTTTCATTTCCAGCCAAGAGCTCTTGTCCCGGACTATATTCCAGTGCTTCAGTTTTAACAGTTTTTTCTCCAAAAATTTCACCTGTTCTACTGCTGCTGCCTGGTTGCGCACATGTGTCATTTTTACAGCACTTGCCACGTGGTTCCTCTTAAAAAAAATAACAAAAACATTTTTCAATATTAAACAACAAATAACGGACTCTATGTAGAACCCCTAATTCATGGTAAATAAAATGAGCTGGTTTTGTCATTAAAATGTTGCCGTTTTGTTATAAAAAAATTTTGTACCAAAAATGCACACAACATTAATGACATGAATCTGCTGTTTTTGTAACAATTTCAACTGAACCTAAAAGGAACTTATTCACTAGTTTTAATCAGTACATATTTCCATTAAAATATAAAAAAATATTTAACAATAAGGTTGCAAGGATAGTCTGACAAGATTACACTTGGTCATATAACGCACAATGTCACAGTCGCAGTTAATTTTGTGTGATCTGTCTTGTACTTTGTCATGACATTTAAAACTGCTTAAGAATACTCACTAACATTTGAGTTTTCTAAGAATTCCACACAACCACATATACCTTCTGTTTATGTGAAGGTAACAAAATTTAATTAGAACACAAAAACACTCTGTCTCTTTAATCAGTCGTTACATCCCCCAGAATCACCATACCTTGACCTTCGACAGAGTTGCCCCCCACCTAAAAGTATCGTGCCAATGAGGAAAAGAAGAATAATAAAACTAAAATTAAATTTAAATAATAGCAACACTGGCAAAATGCATGTTCACTGTAAAATATACTCCAACACAAATTCACAACTTAAATGCAAACAAGCAGTTACTTATGTAACTAATAAGCCTACTTTCCTCAATGCGGGTGCAATTAATTTTAAAATAAGTTTTTAAAAGCTGAGTTAGTAGGTAAGACTTGACTTCTCTTCGAAAGCAATAACATTAGAAATGAAACCAGAAACGTATGCAACATTTGTGAGACAGTTACTAATACATATGTGCCTTACCCAGGACTTAAACCCAGAAAACCTCGTACAATAAGCTAGCGTGCAATGCACTGAATTATGGACGTTGGATTCGGAACATCAACTTCGGATTTAATCAGTCTAATGTTTCGAATTATAGGGTATACTAAATTAAAATATTTAAAAGGCCTTCATTTTGCAAATAAGTGACTGAGCCACTTAAAACATGCAAGTTTACATGGCCTAACGTAGCGCTACTTGTGAGAAGAATTTTGTGGAAATCTGTTGTTTGGTTCCTGATATATGCCATAAAAAACTTTATGTTCTTATTTGATGCTATTGTACAAAATTTCCAAAAAAAAAGAGGCTCTATATATAATGATTCTAAAGTATAATGTCTACATACAAAATTTGGTTGAATTTGGTTAAATTGTTGATATATGTGACAAACTTACCTAAATTATTTATGATGCAGCCATTTTGAACATTGTTGTTTGACCTATTTAAATCATGAAAGTTTACACGGACTTCTGTAGCATTTATAGTGTGCACAATTTTGTACAAATTAGTTGAAATGTTCCAGTGTAACATTTGGTAGGAATCGGTTGATTGGTCCTCGAGATATAGCATAAAACCTCCATAATTTTCATATGGCAATCTTCATAAATAGAGGACAAAAAAGTAATGTTGTAGCACATTCAATGATTGTATACTGCCAATATACAAAGTTAAGTTAAACTATATTACATAACTTTGTAGATATAGCAAACAAAACTAAAATGATTTGATAGCCATCATGCTGAAAATAAGTGTCATACTTAAAAAAAAATACATATATTAATATGGCCTACAACAGTACATCAGATTGCTTCCAGAGACACGAGATAAAACTTTATTTTTTGTTGGTGGGACTATCATATCAAATGGCACAGAAATGAGCCTCTGCAGAGATATATTTTATGGTTGTAATAGGCGCTGCCAGCATACAAACTTAAGTTGGAAATTGTTTTGTTGATAGAATATACTGAGCTAAAATATTTATATAACCACCATTTTGAGGATAAGTGCCTGACCTACACCACCTGCTGCAATACTATTTGTTTGCCAAATTTGGTAGAAATCTGTAAATTGTTCACCAAGGTATGATATAAAAATTTTATTTATTCACATATTGGTGGACAAAAGCTGCTTCGTGTATACAGAGTTGATAGTTGTAATACCTACTGCCAGCATACAAAGTTAAGTTGGAATTAATTACATAGTTTCGACGATATAGCATTCTAAACTAAAAATAACTATATGGATGCCATTTTGAAAACAAGTATGACAACATGCTTAAAACATACCACTTAACATCATCTGCCTCAGTACTACTTGTTTGCCAAAAATGATAGGAATATGTCAATTGTTTCCTCAGATATCACATAAAAACTTGATTTATTCCCATTGGGATATCTTACAAAATGGGGGACAAAAGATGCTCGGTATAGATACAATTGATAGTTGTAATATCTACTGCCAGCATACAAAGTTAAGTTGGAAATGATTACATGGTTTCCACGATATAGCATTTAAAGCTAAAATAACTAAATGTCTGTCATTTTGAAAATATATCTCTGACATACTTAAAACATGCAATTTTACATTATCTGCCACAGTACTGCTTGTTTGCAAAATTTGATAGGAATTGGTTAATTGTTTCCCGAGATATGGCATAAAAACTTAATTTATTCACATGGTGCTATCTTACAAAATGGCGAAGAAAATATTTTCTGTGTAGATACAGTTGATAGATGTAATATCAACTGCCAAAATACAAAGTTATGTTGGAATTTATTAGATAATTTCTACGATATAGCATTCTAAGCTTAAATGGCTATATGGCAACCATTTTTAAAAGTGTCCGGCATGCTTAAAACATATCACTTAACATAATCTGCATAAGTACTACTTGTTTGTCAAATTTGGTAGGAATTGGTATATTTTTACTAAGATATGACATAATTTTATTTATTTCTATGGTGCTATCTTCTAAAATGGCTAACAAAAGTGGTTATGTGTTTAAATATATGATGCTCCTAACATACACTTTCAGTATACAAAATTTGGTTGAAATTGTTTAAATTGTACAGCAGATTTACCTAAAAAACCTACCAGAATTTGTATGGATGCCATTTTGAAAGTAAGTACCTAATCAAGTTCAATTACTTACATTTAGTTGGTCTATCATAGTATTACTATATCCAGCACAGCGCTCATCCAGAGAAACTCAACATGTAGTAACCAAAAAAGTGCAACAAATTTATTTTTCAGATCGATTTCCCTCAAATTTACCAATTTTTTTTACCTATACTTTTCATAATTCCTCAAAAACTAGTAGAAAGATGGATGCAATAAATGGGGTTGATATAGAGAGGTTCTACGTACTGTACGTATTTGCTGAGACCAACATGCAAAATTCTTTGGAAAAGATTACAAAAATACATTAGGAAAGTCTATAAAGGCACACAAGCGAAGCTTAGTAATTTTTTTTATGTGCAGCTTAATTTGATGTAAGACCAAACACTAAGGCCAGGATTCCAGAATGTTCAGTTTGGCAAGACATGTGCTACCATCTTGGGCAATTGAAAAGCCATGATTAATCCTTAACTCGCGGAACATGATTTCTCTATGTCCTGAGATGGTATCGGATGTGCCGCGGTTTGTTATTCGCCGCTCCGTGCGAGGTTATAAACAAATGAAGGCGACACTGTAAAGTGTTTATTTACAACAGCTTTTAATTTGCAAAAATAAAAACCTACAGGTTTTATTTGTTGCGTTATCTGTAGTGCTGGCAGTTTGAAATAACTGTGCATAGAACAATAATTATTATTAATTGTCTGACGTAATAAGTTTATTTTGTTCGTTATTACGTGACAACTTATGAAACAATTATGTATGTTTCGTGTTTGCAATGTGGAAATTATAGTTGTAAATTTCAAAAGGTGCACTTGCATTTGAACAGCAGAATTACAACTTTATGGTTATAATAAATAAATCCACAATATTTAGCGGTCCTGCAAATTTCAGCTGTATTGTATATTTGAAGCAGACATCAGGAAATGCTAAGGGATAAAAAATAACTTGTCGATCAATTTCATAATCCCAATGCGAAAAGACTGAACAAGAATGCAGTCTTTCATTTGTGCAGTATGCAGCATGGGAACTGAAAACATAACTTTATTTTAGGTCCTGGTAATAAAAATGTATTACCTGCCCCTCTGTTATAATAAAATTTCCCTACTGATGAGTATAAGTTCAGTTTTAAATATTCCCTGAAATACACATTTCAACCAATTTGTACTGCATACGTCAGTTTTATTGCATTATTATTTTATGAGTTCTACTGGCTGGAATTTAGCATTTATTTACAACTTGTTGAGCCGTTGCAAATGTTAAAATCACAGATGCGCCAAGGTAAATTCATTCATTGTGTTTCAAATCTGCAGGGAAACGTTACAAAGTTGTGATATACACACATGTGTGACCTTAAAAAAATTACTATAGTCGGTAACGACAGTTCATGGTTAAAACAATCCAGTTCCCGCTGTCCCATATGAAATTATAAAGGCTACTCCAAGGGGTCAACGACATTTTCGTACACACGCAGGCATGCATGTCACTTAAGCAATCGGCACGACACTCGCTGAACTACTATAAGCCTTCACGAAAACGTCAAAGTATTCCAAAAACACAACGTTGTAACTCATGCCAACCGTTTAAAACACAACGCAATTTTGAGTTTCACTCGGGACAAAAGATATTCCTAACAGCAGCGTCAACAATCAACAAACCATGTCATCAGCCCTGCCAATGTAAGTTGTAACTTGTCCTGCCACTGAGGATATGGTTTTACCATTGTGGAAAGCGGACTCACGGATATAATTTGAACAAACAGTATATTATTTTCTTCAATAAAAAGGGTGAAACGCAAATCCCTTTCAAACATAAATAGTGGGTTTTGTTGAATAAATTCTGAGAATTACCAATAAAAAAAGCCCTATTGTCAAATAATCGCCATTATATCGTAGTGTTAACAATCCATCGTTACATATTTTAATACTTAGCAGTTATTTAAATAAATAGACTTTATTCAAAATAATGTGTGTGAAAAGATGAAACTTCTAGTTAATTTTACAACCTTAAAAAAATTTACACCCGACCAGGATCTGAACCCGAAATGCACACATGGCAGATGAACAGTCTACCAGTTGCGCAAACATGACACATACCTGGTGAAGCTGAATACTGATTNGCAGTTATTTAAATAAATAGACTTTATTCAAAATAATGTGTGTGAAAAGATGAAACTTCTAGTTAATTTTACAACCTTAAAAAAATTTACACCGACCAGGATCTGAACCCAAAATGCACACATGGCAGATGAACAGTCTACCAGTTGCGCAAACATGACACATACCTGGTGAAGCTGAATACTGATTCAGCTAGTACGTGTTTTGTGTTGTTCCTAATGATGGAAGCCTTTAAAACATGTCGTACATATTACTCAGCATTTTTGCAGACTTTAGCTTTTCTTTACAAAACAACTTAATTCTGCTGGTTGCCTAGTTTTTAGGTAAATAATTACATCACAAAGTATAACGGTCTGGACGCGTCATATTGTTTATGAACGTTCTACATGCTACCGGCTCTGGCAAAATGATATGCGTTCTGCGCACGCGTAGGTTTTGTTTGAGCCACAAATAAATCAGCAAAATCGGTGTCATAAGATTAAGGCTTCTGCCGTTGCTTAACTAAGACCTTAGCTGGCGTTATAATGTTCTGGAATACTGATAAGGCCTGGGCATGGCTTCAGATGTACCAAACCCCTCATAAAAACGTTCTGGAATACCAGCTTAAGAAACATCAATTATGTTTCATTATTATTTTTCCAAAACTAGCAGATTGCAACAAAATTTTTTTTTTAAATTCAAAGATGTCATTATTTGAAAATGAAATTAAAATAGCCAATTAAACAAAGCACAAGAGCAACTGGTATGTAAATAATTAGGCCTCCCATTACTCATGAGTCATGACACCGGCACTGGTGAATAATGTCCCTAGGGAAGGTGCTGATGGCTTGTCTTGCATGTCCTTCAATCACTCAAAATCTAAAAAATAAGCACGTTAGGCCTCTTTTCCCTTAAGTCTGATTTAACGAGGCCAATAAACTGGCTGTTGGTTAGTACCTAATGTAGCACTTTAAAAATTACAAATCTAACTCTTTGAAATCTAGTTTAGTGTGTGCCAATCTTTGGATGCAAACAGTCCCCTACCAGAAATACCGATTTTGGAAATTCAGCTGGCAATAAATCTTAGATAAAGTCTCCAAAGCGTACCAAAACATATGCAAATGTTCCTATATTCTATTTGTTCCACAGTATTTTAGTGGAGAGGAGAAAGTTGGATGGCTCTTAACAAGTTATTGAGAGCCTATGAGGGTGAAACTACGTGGCACTGGAATAGTGCCAGAATGCGAGGGCGGGGAAAACTGGAGATTCCCAAGAAAACCAGCCGACCAGCGGCAGCGTTGTATGCAATTCCCACATGCTATAATCTGGATGCAACCCTGCCTGGAACCGAAGCCAGTTCATCTTGGTTGGAGGTTATTTATGTCATAAAAATTAATGATAAAGAGAATGATTCTTTGCTTTTGACCAAAGTTGAATGCATAAAAAGCAACATATTTAAAAACAACCTCAAGGAAGATTTTGGTGCCAAAATTATTTCTTTGTTAACTACAACATTATAAAAACATGCATGAATTTTTTTAATGTTGTTATTGCATACTCCGAGCTCGACATGACAAAAAGTAGACATATTTACTTCTGTAATGCCATCCAGGGTGCAGTTTTAATGGGCTGACGTCTCTTATTGGCTGTTTTAAAGTTTTCATCACGTCGGAGCTGTCGTGTTGTGCTCATCATACTGTTGTGACTCCAGCTTCAAGCATTACATTTTCTGGGTAGCTTTGCAACAATTATATATAAAAAATTTAAAAAAAAATTTTAAGTGTTTTTAAGCTAAAATATTAAAGATATTGAGAATCTGCTTTAAAATTTGAAACAACCAATGCAACTGAAGTGTGAGTTGGAAACAGAACTGGAAAATGGAATACGACAACTCTTTCTACAATTTGAAGAAATGAGCAAAATAAGTTATAAAGCAAGGATTGCTCGGCACAGAATGTTCACCCGGGAACAATTTACCACACCTGGGGAAAAAAATAATTGTCACAAAGCACACAAATTACATACTGACAGAACAAATAAGAACTGTGTTTGACTCACTGACAAGTCTAACTGATGGCTATGACAGGCCAAAGCATCACACTTATATTGTAACAATGTAATGATTTCAGCCAAACATAAATTATGGCACACTTACAAGTGAGTATTCAAGTGGTTTTAAGTCTAATATAATCGCATGAAACTACTACCTTTTAGCCTGTCTGTCCACAACAGTGTAAAACAAATTGTAGACCAAATCTCTTTAACTACAACAGTAATCAGACCTAAATACCTTGTGTGTGGTAATCTACTGCAGAACGCTTCGCGGAAGAAGATTCTCTACTGCAAGCAGCCCCTGAACTTTGCCAACTGTCCAACTCACTCGGCTCCAGAGGTTCGCTTTCTGTAATTCACAAACAGTAACGTGTGCTTCTGAACTGATTATACAAAAAAAACAAACCACAAAAGTTTACTTAAGACCGCATGTACTTCAAATTACATGTAAAAAGCTGAGGTGACGTTTTGGTGTTTTCTACAAGTGAAGGTAATTATCTAGTTTAGGGGCTTTTCTGAAAAACACAATAAAAATTTAAAATTATGATATATTTCTACTCTACTAATGATGCAGAACACGAATATACTAGGGGCATCGCTTTAAAATAAGTGCAACATATTTTAAAAAATTGAACAAGTTTGTGAGATGACTGTTTCTGACAGTTTGTTTACGTTTATGAACGAAACGTTTTATGCCAACAAAAGTTGTTTTAATGAATTCAGCATAGCTTACCTAGTTGATATTGAAGCGGCCGTAGTGTTAAAATAAGTAGAACATATTAAAAAAAACTTGCGAAATATGTTTGTTTGTGTCTATTAACGTCAGAGGAATTATACCAGCCCCCTACCTAGGTGAGTCAATTTACATTCTTTTGGTGTGTTTTACGGTTCCTTTAAATCCCTGCAATCCTACATTCGTATTTTAGTGTAAAACCCAAACATCCTAGGTTAGTGTAAAACCCAAACATCCTAGGTTAGTATAAAACCCAAACATCCTAGGTTAGTGTAAAACCCTACTATCCTAGGTTAGTTTAAAACCCTAACATCATAGGTTAGTGTAAAACCCAACAATCCTAGGTTAGTTTAAAAATGTAAAATAGTGGTTCGCCCATCGTGGGGTAAGGTTTTGTTAGGTTAGGTGAGCACATATTACGAAATTAGTCGGACGTTAATGCCCCTAGTATATTCGTGTTCTGCATCATTAGTAGAGTAGAAATATATCATAATTTTAAATTTTTATTGTGTTTTTCAGAAAAGCCCCTAAACTAGATAATTACCTTAATTCATTCACACAGGTACATGGATACCCAGCAGCTCAACACACTACAGTATGTAGGCTGAACACTAAAATATGGTTATGCAGAAATCAATAGGCAAAACATAAGTGCGCAAAAATACATTTTCAAATTTTTTCTGCAGTTTTTAGAAAACTCACTAGATTACAGTAATTACTTAAATAATTGTTAGGATATAAATTACATACATAGATAAAAGTGACACTAGCTTGGAAAAGCAGTCATTTAGTTAGTTCTAATTAAGTTAGTTAAACCAACATAAACTGTTATTCGCCAACTATCTGGGGTTAGTTTGGTTGAAATACCATGTTGAAAATTAAAGGGTTGTGTTTTTAATAGTATCTGTGAGTTATTAGGATGTTCTTTGTAACTTCTGGTGAAATTGTGGTGTTATTTAGTAGTAGATTTGAACCCATCCACTCAAGTGTATAATCCATTCATGGTTACTTCACACTTTTCTGATGCCCTGCTAAAGTTATACTTCCCGGATATTCCACCACCTTGTGTAAACAAAGCTTAACCAAGTATATAAAATTACACGAAAGTGATAACGCACTGCTTCTTTGTTACTGCATCCATGCACACTCAGTGAAATAATATTTTGCATAAGAACTATTTCTGGTAATTATAAAGTTTAGTAACTTTTCTGTAAAAAAAAAAAAATTCACGGAAAATGATATATTTCTACTCTACTAATGACACAAAACACGAATATACAAGGGGCATTAACGTATGACCAATTCCGCAAAATGTGCCCACCTAACCTAACCCCACAATGGGTGAATCACTATTTTACATTTTTCAACTAACCAAGGATTGTAGGGTTTTACACTAACCTAGGTTTTTTAGGGTTTTAAACTAACCTGGGATTTTAGGGTTTTACACTAAACTACGAATTTAGGATTTTAGGGATTTAAAGGAACCGTAAAACACACCAAAATAATATCANTAGGTTTTTTAGGGTTTTAAACTAACCTGGGGTTTTTGGGTTTTACACTAAACTACGAATTTAGGATTTTAGGGATTTAAAGGAACCGTAAAACACACCAAAATAATATCAATTAACTCACCTAAGTAAGCGGCTGGTACAATTCCTCTGTCAATGGCCAATTCAACCTTACCTCACTCGACGAACACCATGTTCCACTAAAACGCCACATACGCGAATATAACGCACTGAAGCACTTGTTCATAGCCGAATATTACCCACTGAAGCAATCATTCTTGCTTTCTCCATTTTGAATCCGCCGGATTGGGACGTCACAACTCACCCCAGCAAAGAAACGATGGCTATTGAGCCATTTCAAAAATTTCCGTTAACGAGTCATGGTAACGTAACAATAGCCACAAGCCAATACTGTAATGGCAGGAATCATGACGTCACCAAAAATCATGGCGTCCACCGTAAACAAAGCGGCGGAGTACTCATATTTTTAACTATTTTATTTAATACGTTCTACTTATTTTAACATGACGCCCTCCTGAATATTAACTAGGTAAGCTGTGCAGAATCCATTAATGCTACGTTCGTTTATCTAGGACGTTTCCGTCAGGAAAGTCACTAAACTTAATAACTACCGGGTTAAATTATTCCACGCTCGTGCGACAGACAGCAAAAGAATTGGCATATACCTGGGTTTTGTGAGCTGGAATATTTAAGCTAGGTGTAATTTTTAGCACGCGTGTTAATAGTGTGATCATCCCCCAAAGTTTTCAGCCAAGTACATAAGTATTCTGGCGTAGTAATATAAGAGGATATTATTTTGTATGCTAGTGTGTGACTGTGGAGCTGACGTCGTTCGTCCAAACGCAACCAATTAAGTTTATCAAAGTAAGGAGACAAGTGATCACGTGATTTTAGGTAGAACAAAAATTGAACACAAGAATTTTGCATGCGTTGAGGTTTAGCTGCCAAATTTTGCGTGATGTCTACATAAACCATATTTGTGGTGTGGTTCTTTGCAATTTTTACCGTATGAAGTGTTAAATCTAATCATTGTGCAGAATTACTAGTGTTTGTAGGGTTTAGAACAATTGAAACAGAAAGTGGATGTGTCATGTGCCATCTGCATGGATGTCACTGCTGTTCTGTTCATCAGACAGTCTGTACAATCATGTGTTAGCGTGTAAATTGCAGTGCTTACGTACTGTCGGTGATTAGCCGTGTCAAATGCTAAAGACCTAATCTAACAAAACTTATCTTCATAGTAATTATCCAGAATAGGGGCTTTTCCAAAAAACGGAAAAATAATACCTGCAATGGTGTATATGGTAATCACTAATAACAATAACACTTAATAGGAATTCGTGTGGTGTGAGAAGTAATGTCAATATATACAATTTTCAGTGGGTTTTTTTTTCTCGTAAAAGGCTCTAAGCCAATGTATTTTACAAACTCACTTATATTTCTGACTACTTCAGCAACATTTCCTTCATTCATATCATCCTCTCTTTCTGAAACACGAGGAAGCAAGTCACTATAGAGAGATTTGTCAACTTCACTCCAGTTCTGGGCTTCCACTGCCTTGAAACTACTTTTGTCTGTCAAAGTTCGGTTGTCACACACGTCACTTTCAATATGACTTAACTTATTTTCAAGGTAGTTCAACTGTTCTGTTACTTCTGAAAGTTTCTTTTTAGTCTCTTTTACCACCTTCATAGCCTCCAAAATAACTTCTCGAAACGGACAATTTAAATCATCAAAATTATGCATCGCTTCTTCAACCAAAACCAAACAATATGGCGAGTATATATTCTGAAAAAAAACCGTTAAACCTATAAGGTAATTCCCTCCTACAGTACAAACAAAAAAACACTACGCAAATATTTGTTGCCAGTGTTGCTTGCTAAGAAAATCAGTGTCACCAACACGAAAAGAGGAAATTTCACTATGGCTCTAACAAAATTTCGTAATATTTCGTTTTAATAAAATATTTGTCAAACTTGAAGAAAACAGTCTTGCGGGGTAAACTAAAACCAAAGACAGTGACGAAAGCTGCCCTCAGGTTACCCCTTGCGGCTGTTCGTTGTACCATATAGCAGTACTAGCCAACCAAGGACCGTGCCTGCTGCAAACACCATCACCAACATTATCACTAGTCCTTGTCAAACTCAAATTTTCGCCTTCCAAAATTGACAATAAAATTTGAACACAAAATACAGCCATTAAATTTTTCGTTCCAACAAATTTTATCAATAACCTTGAATGTGTTTCAATATGTGCCATACTATTAAATTTTATTATTGTGAGATTCTAATTTGAATTATTATTTTTAATGGTTTTCATATAGATATATTGCTTTTGTTTTTACATGCAGTCAATTGCATGAAGAAATATAAAGTAAGTTGTAATTTATTTTCGCTTCCTTACTAAATTCTAATTTTATTTATCAGAGATGTTTCCTGCACAATGAAATTTAATGTCCCTGAGTTTGTAATATTATGAGGAACATTCTCTTAAAGTAGCATTCATGCACAGACAGCTTCGACATAAATTAATTATCTTCATAACCTACTTCATTTCCAGCAATTGATCGTTATTTTAAAGTTTCTTGACATCCAATTTTATCATACATGATTCGGATTGGCTGAGTATCATGTTGAGATAAACTGTCACTCTGTTGTATAGTCTTTAAGTACATTTGTCTATGCTTATACCTCTTTGTTTTGTTGTTGTTCCCTTGCCGGTGTTTTTGTTATGATAACGAGTTCTAGTGTGCTTTTTGTCTTTTGTGATTACAGTTTCTTTCTAATGTGCTTAACGTGTTGTTATTTCTACAAACCTTCAATAGGTTATGGGCCCAGAATACGTGGACTGTGAGTGTTGTAGAAATTAGCCTGATTGTGTTTGATTTCACCATGAGTGCAACATACGACTTCAAGGCACAGGTGGAGAAACTGGAAGGACAAAACAACTGGACCAGGTGGAAGAGGCAGATTAATTTATTACTGAGACACCATAAGGTGTTGGATGTTGTGTCAGGTGAGTTGAAGCTTGATGATGATAGAAATAAGGATAGCTTTGAGACCAAAGACTCACTGGCTCAACTGATTCTGATCAGTAGTTTAAATGCCACAAATGAAGAAATAACCTCTTCGTGTTCCACTTCAAAGGAGATTTGGGACAAATTAGTTTCAACTTACGAACAGAGCTCTAGTCAGAGGGTAGACAGACTATTGGAATGTTTCTTTTCAAATGAAGGAGTATGCGAAAGTATTGTGACCCATGTTGCACGCCTTCAGCGAGATTTTAATGAATTAAATGTTGAGTTGAAAAATCTTGCGAAATCTGAACTTCCAGAGTTGATTTTGATGGGTCGAATCATGTCTACCTTGCCTCCTCCTTACTTTGAATTTAAAAGTGTATGGGAGAGTGTTCCCATTGAGAGCAGAACCTTGAATAGTCTGACTGAGCGTCTTAGACTAATTGAAATGAGGTTACCAAATAAAACTGATTGTAGTGATGAAACTGCTCTTCTTGCCAAAAGCCATGTTAAAAATAACAGTAAGCAAGTAGCTGTCTCTAAAGTTAGGGAACCTAAAAGAAAGAGTTTCAAGTACTTTAAATGTAATGGTGACAACCATATTGCTAGAAATTGTCCTACCCAAAAGCGATCTCAGGAAAATGAATATTCTGGCTTATCTAAATGACAATCATTTATCTGTAGCAATAAGAAACAATTTTTAAATAAAAATGTTTGGGTTGTGGATACAGGCACGACTGAACACATGACCAGTTCTAAGGAGAATTTTGAGACATTTGAAAGTTTTCATGTTCCTAAATATATTCAATTTGGAAACCAAGATATCATCATGGCTTATGGACAAGGTGATATTCTTGTTGATATGAAGATTAATGGCAGATGGGAGCTAAATCATTTAAAGGACGTTTGGTATGTCCCTGATGTCAGTCATCACCTATTTTCTGTCAGTCGTGCCTTAGATAAAGGATTCCAATTTCATACTGATAAAAGTAGCTGTAAGTTTAATAAAGAACGGAAAACCTTCTTGATTGGCCGAAGAACATCTGAAGGGCTTTATGTTTTAGACATGAAAATCCATGTACTTAAGAGGGCTGCAGCTGTCCTTTTGGCATCGTCTGGGGAAGCACTTCAACTTTGGCATGAGAGACTTTGCCATCAGAATAAGAGACATGTGAGAAGTGTTTTGAAACAGATGGGAATAGATGTGAAGGTGAATGAGGAATTGTGTGAGGGATGTATCTATGGCAAACAGCATCGTGACCCCTTTCACGAGCGGACAGATCGACCTTCTGAGTGCGGGAAATGGATACATAGTGACATTTGCGGACCCTTTCAAGAAGAATCATTAGCTGGCTCTCGATACCTTCCTTGTTTTAAAGATGATTATTCTGAATTTAGGAGAGTTTTCTTCTTAAAATGTAAATCAGAAGTAAGTGGATGCTTTTCCACATTTATTAATGAAGCCAAAGCAGCTGGACACACGATAAAGGAATTATTCTGTGATGGTGGAGGCGAATATATTAATGCCGAAATGAAGAAGCTATTTCAGGACAATGGGACAGTCCTCGAAGAAGCTCTCGGGTGAAACAGGCCCCACCATTTTTGACAAATAATTATGTCTTGATAGCCGATAAAGAAATTAATTTTTCTGATGCTCTTAAGTCTAAAGAAAAGCATTTATGGAGACAAGCCATGGAAAGGGAGCTGGGTTCATTGGCCGAAAATAACACGTGGAGTTTGGTAGAGTTACCAATGGATAAAAAGGTTGTGTCTAATCGTTGGGTGCTGAAGATCAAAAGAAAACCCAATGGTGAAGTTGACCGATACAAGGCTCGCCTCGTGGCTCGAGGATGTACCCAGGAAACTGGGGTTGACTTCAGCCAAACTTTTAGTCCTGTGGCATGTTATGACACCGTGAGAGCACTGCTAAGTGTTGGCGCTGCTAAAAGGTGCGAACTTGCACAGTTTGACGTCGAAAAAGCATTCCTTTATGGAACATTGCAGGAAGAAGTTTATATGCATCAGCCTATTGGTTTTGAAGATGGAAGCGGTCGAGTTTGCAAACTGAATAGAAGTCTATATGGACTTAAACAGTCACCTCGCTGCTGGAATAAACGTTTTGAGAATTTTATGTCTGCTCAGCAATTGCATCAAAGCCAAGCTGATCCCTGTCTTTTTTACCAAGAAATGCAAAAATGGTCGAAAACTTATGGTGGCCATATGTGTGGATGATGGACTCTTGGTGGGTGACGAACCTGACCTTAATGAATTTTTATCTGCGTCAAAAGAAGAATTTAAAATTACTACCAGCAGACTTGAAAGATTTTTGGGATTGCAGGTTGAAAAGAGAAAGGATGGGAGTTTATTTGTTCATCAGGAATCGTACACCAAAAATATTCTTTCGATTTTCAATATGACTGAGTCTCATCCGGTTTCTACGCCCTGTGAGAGAAGATCCCTTGTTGAGCCTGATGCTCCCCTGGAAGGGAGAGCTCCCTATCGTGAAGCTATTGGGAGCTTACTGTATCTGGCCATGACAACTCGCCCGGACCTGACATATGCTGTAAGCATTTTGTCTGAGGTTCTTGACTGTCCGAAGGAGTCTGATTGGATTGGAGTGAAGCGAGTACTCAGATATCTTGCGGGCACCAAGAACCATGGTTTGCTTTACAATAGTAATGTGGTGGAAGGATTGAAGTGTTACTCTGACTCGGATTTTGCTGGTGATTGTGAGTCTCGTCGATCAAGATCTGGAGTAGTGATTACTTTTGCTGGAACTGCTATATCCTGGCTGAGTCGAAAACAAGGAACTACAGCTCTTAGTACAACAGAGGCCGAGTATATTGCTGTGAGTGAGGCAGTTAAGGAGATTGTTTGGATTGCTCGCCTGTTTAGGGAGATTTCAGACATCGGACGGCCACCAACCTTATTTGTGGATAACCAAAGCGCTATACGTTTGATGAGGAACCCTGAATTCCATAGACGGACGAAACATATTGACGTGCGGTTCCACTTTGTCAGAAGAAAAACTTGCGAATGGGGAGTTCATTCTTGAGCATGTCCCTTCTGGAGAGCAACTGGCGGACGTCTTCACGAAGAGTCTACCTCGACCATCTTTTGTGAGGGTTCGTGGGTCACTTGGAGTGTTGTGTTTGGGGGGAAGTGTTGAGACAAACTGTCACTCAGTTGCATAGTCTTTAAGTACATTTGTCTATGCTTATACCTCTTTGTTTTGTTGTTGTTCCCTTGCCTGTGTTTTTGTTATGATAACGAGTTCTAGTGTGCTTTTTGTCTTTTGTGATTACAGTTTCTTTCTAATGTGCTTAACGTGTTGTTATTTCTACAAACCTTCAATATATCAAACATGAAAGAAATTTTAGAACCAATATCGAATCTTTAAATATTTGATGGAAACTGAAGAAAACCAATCTTCTAAGGCAAATATGGTACATTTATGACATTTCGATGACATCATAACTGTCCAACTTTATTTGACCAAACTAATTGAAAATAGTTAGTTGGAAAAATTTGACAGTGTGTCGGGGGCTTAAGGAAAGCACCCGTTTCCACATCCACCACATGAGTCAGCTCATGGTCCTGCTAACGGCTGATCACATGGACAACACTAGGGAATTCCATTCATAGAGTACGTACAAACTGAGATATAAACGGATCCGATTTAAAGGTTAAATTNAAAATTTGACAGTGTGTCGGGGGCTTAAGGAAAGCACCCGTTTCCACATCCACCACATGAGTCAGCTCATGGTCCTTTTAACAGCTGATCACATTGACAACACTAGGGAATTCCATTCATAGAGTACGTACAAACTGAGATATAAACGGATCCGATTTAAAGGTTAAATTGNGACAACACTAGGGAATTCCATTCATAGAGTACGTACAAACTGAGATATAAACGGATCCGATTTAAAGGTTAAATTGCTAAGAATTTAACAAAATGATTACATTGGTTCAGATGCCACAAGATAGGCACGTGTGCTCCAACGAAACACCACACCAACAGAACGCATTATCATTAAATTAAATGCTAGTAAGACCAGGATATAGATACCAGAAACGTGCCAACACAAATGTGCTTCCTTAGTGTGATGGTGTAGGCTACATGTGCAGCTGCAAAAACAGTCTCTCTTTTAAATATTATGTTTTCGCTCAACAAGTGCAATGCAATACAAGTTTAAAAACATGTAATTTAATTTACATAACATGTATGAGATTACTTCAGAGATGGTCATGAGCTTCACCCAAGCCAACCTAATAGATTAACACACTGTCAAGTGACCAGGGTTAATATTTTTCTTTTATGTAATATTTTACCATAAGGGTGTCATGTTATGATACATATATTATTTTTTTGCAGCTAGGTAGCTCAAACAGGTTCAGATAGACTGTTATTTTACTTTCAGTAAAATAACAGTCTAGGCCACCATTTCAAACAATATTTTTCTTATGCTATTTTTTTGTGTTTTCATAATAAAGTATTTTTATGCACATTATTTGAGGGGTGATATGTGTAGTTTTTAATTTCAGAGTGTTTTCTTGGGTTTAGGAATTATACATTTTTCAAATTAGAGCAATAATGTTCTGTTTGTTCCATGGTGGTGGTACTCGCCCACCCTACCTATCTTAGGGTTTGCGCCACCGCCTTCAGTCTGAAGATGGGAATAACAGGGTCAGACAATGCTATGTAGCTGGTCCCAGGACTGCATCAACTTTTGTGTAACCACAACATGCAATAGTTCATATTTTAAACTGTTAGGTACCTGTAAATGCACTTTTATTTGACCTGGAAGTAAAGCTGTCCCAGTTCCTGCAGGCTCATGCACCTCAGGAATTTATTTGGTGTAATTCCTTTCGTTATGTATTACATCATTTCATCAGTGTAAGCTGCCAATGGGCTTGTGTGAGACTGGTCCGTTTTTGCGCAGAGGAACTGTCATTTCTCAACAGCATTAAATCAGTCTGACCCTTCTGAGTTGTCTAACTATTTCACTTCTTAATCATTTCACAAATACCTAGGTGGACAGTCCCCTCAACCAGCATTCAAAGTCTGTTATTATTTTATCAATGTTTTGCTGGTGTGTATAGACGCTTTTAACAGCACTACATTTACATAATTTGTCAGNTCTGTTATTATTTTATCAATGTTTTGCTGGTGTGTATAGACGCTTTTAACAGCACTACATTTACATAATTTGTCAGTCCTCGGCTTGCACAAGTCCCCTACAGAGTCGCCATCCCCAGGGTCATGCCAGTCGTCGAGGCAGGATGGAAGGCGACCGATGATGTTCCAAGGGGGAAGATGGGGTGCATCGACCAGGAAAAACCNCCTACAGAGTCGCCATCCCCAGGGTCATGCCAGTCGTCGAGGCAGGATGGAAGGCGACCGATGATGTTCCAATGGGGAAGATGGGGTGCATCGACCAGGAAAAACATACTGTTTCTAAAGGTATCACTCAACTGTAACCCCATTGGGTCGGGAGAGTATAAGGTATCGGGGTCTCGATCCAGAAACTCTGACCCTCCTCACCATCCTTTTTTGGCAGCTGGTTAGCTGTGTGCACATTGTGTTGCACACAGAGACAAGCGACCTACACACTAGCTAATCTCCATTGTCACTGAAGCCCCAAAACAAACCTCTACCCTCAAGCCACTGTACAGCATTGCCTACTACATGTAACAAACAAGCAGATGTTAATGTAGAAGTTATCTTACATGCCTTATTTATTTTCACATCTGCCTACAATACACACATGGTTGCGATCAATTTCAACAATGTACCATTAACATCGCACAAAAAATTGCCATCTTGAGTTACACTGTAAAACTTAACACATTTAAAAAAGAAATTGAAACTTGTGGGCGTGTGGCAAGAGGAAAAACCAAAGATGAAGTGGCCGGCCACATGGTCGGCTCACAAGGCTGGTATGAGTATGGAGACGGCTGTACTGTAAGTTGTAAGAATAAAACCTCCCTTGCACAGCTATTTGCAAGGGAGGGACTGGAAGAGGCATGGGAGGCGAAAAAAAAAATGCGAAATCAGTTTCTCTATCGAAAACTACTTAAGTTGCGTCAGAATATGAGAGCCTCCTACATGCATATTCTTCCTCAGTTGCGGCCCGAAACAAACTGGGCTGCTAGCTAGTAGAAGTTGCATGTTCAACCCACAAAACCCCAGGAGCCACACCAGTACAGCCCGGGATAAGACCTTGAACTAATTCTGTATCAGATTTAATTAAAACACTTCTCACACAGTCAACAGTCTTTACAAAATTCAAAAGAGAAAATGGCTCATGATTAGATAGTTTAGGCATGCTTCGCAAACTACTTTGTACCAATTGTGGCATGAGTGCAGTCCCATTTAACTCTGCCCTATTTCTCCCATTAGAGCCAACACCGCGCTCCATCACATTAGGTCCACCTTTCTCAGCACCCCTTAGATTTTTTTTTTTTTTTTTTTTTTTTTGCAATTGGTCAATATGCTCCATTTCAACTACTGCCACCCCTGCAGTCTGAAGATTATTTATAAGTTCGGCTTTAGTGAATTTATAAAGCCAAGCGACCAGCATCTTACAAAAAAAATTGCTAGTACCCAAACAAGTTATTATCAAAACTGTTACTTTCAACCTATTGCTTCCAACCACTAAGCTCTGAAGGAGCAGAGCAGAACAGAGTTCTGACCCGCAAAATGGTGGCACATAAGTTAAAAGCCAATCGGCTTTGTCAAGTAGTTTTTGTTGCCCTTCAGGGACTTAGTTATCGGATCAAAAGCAAAATAAATAAAAACCCATGTAGCATTTCATAAGGGGCATTTACTGTGATGCCAAATGTATTGTTATAATATGCCTTACAAGTACTAACCATTGTAGGGTCGAATTATGCACTAACTCTAAGATTATGCTAACATATGCTATATCTATCGCACAGATACTCCAAATAAGCATATAAATAATTATATATATGGTAGCTAAAGCTTGTTAAAAAAAATTCAGAAAAACATTGCATTCACCCTTTATATTTACTTACCTAAAATAGATAAAATACATATGAAATTGATAAAATATATTACATTCAATTCTGTGACTCGGAATCCCTTAACTTCTACTACTCGCATTAGCAAAAAGGTGCTTAGTTATAATGCGAGTTGTACAATACAATTCTAACACTCAAAATGAGTTATCACATTAAGATCGCACTGCCAAATCTCAACTGTCACACACGGTGACTCAATAATTAAATTGACCCAAAAAAATGTTTATACATGAATGCAATTATAAAACTATGTAACCACAGCATACCAATGTTACTTTGAATTACAGCACCCTATAAGCGCGCACACTTCCTACCAGACTTTACAACTACTCCCAATTTTTACCACATTTCTCTAACATTCGGATCATGCAAATTGGACGTGGAATTATTAACATCAATTAACGGCAGTAAACACTTCTACAAAAGCTATGATGCCTTCCCATGACCCGTCGCCGATTCGCCGATGGCAGCAAAGTTCAAGTTCGGAGACACTGTGCAGATAAAATTAACGCATAGGTGGAGCAGGAAATAACTAGGCAGACGTTACCTTAAAGCCACCACGACTTCAAACACCTGAAGCAGCTGACCCGCGCGACCTCCCAGGCGTTGGCAAAGGCATGGCGCGGACCTGCGGCGCATCAAACTGCATTTCGCCGGAGTTAGACGTGTCACTTGTAGACCATGTTCACAAAGACGATGTGGCATTCGCATTTCCAAACGGCGGACATTTTAATCAGCCCAGTAGCGTGGCATGAAATGAATCGCGCTCGGATATTTCAATGTCACTTTTCGTTAGCCATTGCTAAACTGAACACTGCCGGCTTCATTCCTAAAAGCGATTCAAATATAGGCTATTTGCACTCTGGTTCTGGAAAGCAAAACACTTGTCACAGCATCAAATGCTCTTAAAATTCATGCACACGGGAGTTTTAGCATGTTTAAGGGGTAAAATTGGCTTAGTAATAGATTCAATAGGTGCGACTTATCGAGATATATTGATTGGTACGAAAACCGTTATACTGCTTTTCTTAGTTTATGAGATATGAAAAAAATAAACTAATATTTCTGTAAAAAGTAGATACTCAAGTTTTCTCAGCCGTGTGTTCCACCAACAGGAAAATTGGTCTTGGCTCCACTTCTTAAATCAATCTACAGTCCTCAGATATATCTGTGCAAAGTGGCTTGCATAATGTAATGAAATGCAAGGCACCATACATTTTGTGCATTTAACCACTGGACTAATACAGCAAAGCTTTCCCAAGGCTACCTTTCTACTGTCGATTCCCTTTCTTGGCCAGCCCTTTCTCCAGGCTTGTCGTCCGTAGAACATGTACGGAGTCAGCTGTGATGCAGTTTTTGTCACCGATGGATCTGCAGCTTCTGGAGCAACAATTACGACGATTGGACGATGTCAAACAAAATTGCACTAAACATCTATGACTCCATGCATTTCAACGTCTTCATCTACGTGCGGCAATTTTTATGTAAATGAGTTTTTTTCTTCCCGTCTGCTTTGTCGAGACCTTGTCGTGGCATAATGTATTTTAAGTCTTTCAAACAGACACTGGAAAATGTTTCCTAATTATAGTAATAATGAATTAGGAATTGTAGACGAGAAGTTGAGTACGGATTAAAAAGAAGAAAGGAAAATAATCTGAGGTATTGTATTTATAGGACATAGAAGACCAGACTTGCATTGTTTCGGTCATTGTTTTTCCATTTAATGAACGATGGATCAAATTATACGAATAGGCCTACTTTAGAATGGCGTACTCTACATTATTCCACCAGCTTCTGATACACACTGAGAGACAAGTCAAAAAAGGTAAAACACTTCTTGGAGACTAGCAATAATGCCGAAATAACATTTGCCTGATATAATCCCAAGTAAAATACGTGTTTATCTAGGCTATATTTTATATTAGATAACAAATATAATTCACATAAATTGTTTCGACTGTTAAATAGAAATGTTACGTTTTACAGTTGTGAAGGCTGGAAAAAGAAACAAAATGAAGGCATAGGCACTAAGTAAAGTAAGTTAATGAAAAATAATTGGGGGATGGTGGCGGGGTGGAAAGTTTCATTGATTTTCATTCAATGCCAAATATATTACATCTTCATTTTATGAGAGGAATATGTTTTCATCATCGTTCATAAAGTAATTGATTATAAATCAATAAATTTTTTTTTTCATTAATCTTAACGTTTACATATATTTCTCATTATCTTGTTTTGCCTGTTAGTGTTTTTTTTTTTTTTTATTCTGTGTCTGTTAGTTTATTAGAAGAGTTCAGCTTCATATTGACAGTTCGAGTGGGGGCGGGATAAATCACTGACCTCCCTAGATTTAGCACCAATGGATGAACGGTCCTACAAATATATTTATTAGCTAATAAAAGATTGCAAAAGCAAACGATATTCGGAACATAGTATTTGTAAGAACTGATCTTACACTTACACATGCTCATTGCCATACAATTTTACGCACGAACAAGGAACCTTCGGACACAAATGAAATTTATTTATTGTGATACTACAGACAAACAAACAAAATATATGAGTGATTCTGATTACATTATTAATGCATTAGGATAATGGTGCTTCCACCTGCGCTACAGGAGAAAGGTATTATTAGTACTACGTCGGACTGTCTCGTCTCTGGGTCAGAGGCGGATCCAGGGGAGGAATCACAGGGAACATAACCACCCCCCCCCCCC
>NQII01001124.1:200284-215237 GCA_002778355.1 Clitarchus hookeri | reverse complement strand
GGGGGGGGGGGGGGAATCCGGAGTCCCACAATGCCCCACAAACGATTTACAAGGGAAAAAATCTGTTGAACGGGCGGGCAATGGGTGCGTTGAAGTATGACGTAAACACTCCTGGGGAAACCAGAATTGTTGTGTGCGGAAGAGCGTTATCTCACTGGAGATAGGCTTTTGCGGGCAACGAACCAAGAAGTATACGACTTGCGCCACAGGGTGTCTTCGGCATTTCGTCGCACGTTCCGCAACTTCCACGTCAGTGCCAGTGGCGAACCACTTCCAAAGGGTGCCAACACGCGTGGAATAAAGAACATACGTCAACTGCTACTTTTGCAACTACTTCCGGGAGAACTTCCGGGAGCAGTGCTGCACGTCCCAACTTTGTTTCTTCATACATTCTCACAACAGAACAGTTACAGTTGTTAATTATTTCAGTCAGATTGATTCAAGAGACATTTTATGTTGGAAGACTTTTGCAATTAATGAACTTGGTTGCTAGTTCTAATTCTGTAATTGGTATTTCTCCTTCTCCAGTATTGTTTTCTCGTCGTAGGCTTAAGTTTGAGCTAGGAGATGCGATTTGGATTTTTAGAAAGTTGGTTGGTACGAATGGTGATGTTCGTGTATTAGGCCATGTACAGTATGTGTATTGTGCTTAATATATTGCGCGATGTAATCAGTTGTTTTAATTCTCCAACCCCAGATCCCTTTAACACGTTCGAAAACAGGTTTGACCTTGAACGTCAGTTGCAAGTTGGGACGTGCAGCACTGCTCCCGGAAGTTCTCCCCTCAAGACCTCGATGTTAATCGCCGCCCAAATATCTCCACACTTTAATCCTAACAGACCCAGTGAAAGTTATTTTTGGCCGGTGTCGTACACTGCAAGGCTCAGTGGCCAATGATCTTCCCTGTGGGTCGCGTGATTCGTAAAAGCGTGCAACTGCTCTAAATTATAAACTGTTCACATTACTATAGCTTGTGAACAAAACGAAATTTCTCTCGGGAGAGTTTGGCATAGGGAATATTCCCACCACAAGGTGCGCTGGCGTTCCAAAGTAGTCACTTCCAAGATGGCGGCAAATGGATAAAGTACGTCATTTGTGCGTAAATGTTCGTGTTTGGCTCGGATTGTGATATACGCCCCGAGTCAAAATTTTAAGTATTAACTTTATTTCGTAACTTATTCACGCTCGCCAATCGTGCCCAGAAGAGCAAACAGTAAAAATGAAGTTGTGTTTGGCAACGAACGTTCATAAGCCAAACTTTTTTGAATGAAAAACTTGCATTTACGTGCGATATAAATATAGCCGTCATCAAAAGTAACTTTGTATTTTTCTCCTTTCCCGTAATGAAACTGCGCAGGTAAGCAGTACAATTAATGTTTTTAACCATTACACTATTTTTTTTTTCGATTCGGTTGCCATATTTAAANTGCGCAGGTAAGCAGTACAATTAATGTTTTTAACCATTACACTATTTTTTTTTTCGATTCGGTTGCCATATTTAAACGAAGTAATTGTGTAAGCCAGCGTTTTGCTAAAGCCAGTTTACGATGACATAATATTAAACAACACGTGAACATATTTCGTTATATTTCCACTCTCGTTTGAAGAACAAAGTAGGTTCTAACAAAATACAATTATGGAAATTTTAAGTAAATATATTTATTTAATGAAAATTGCAATTATCCCATTTACTTACACACGAAACGAAAAATATCGGGTACATATGTGACATCAGCGCACCCTGACGACGAAAATTGTTAGTTGCCAAACTGAAAGCGNTCCCGTAATGAAACTGCGCAGGTAAGCAGTACAATTAATGTTTTTAACCATTACACTATTTTTTTTTTCGATTCGGTTGCCATATTTAAATGAAGTAATTGTGTAAGCCAGCGTTTTGCTAAAGCCAGTTTACGATGACATAATATTAAACAACACGTGAACATATTTCGTTATATTTCCACTCTCGTTTGAAGAACAAAGTAGGTTCTAACAAAATACAATTATGTAAATTTTAAGTAAATATATTTATTTAATGAAAATTGCAATTATCCCATTTACTTACACACGAAACGAAAAATATCGGGTACATATGTGACATCAGCGCACCCTGACGACGAAAATTGTTAGTTGCCAAACTAAAAGCATCGAACTTAACAACTTGTGTAGAATAAACCTTACTATGGCCGAACACGACGGTCGCAGCTCATTGGTTGTGGCAACGAACCGAGTGTTGTGTCAGATTTAAGTACATCACGCTTCACAAAATTTATTGTTCGCAACACCTGGGAACGGTAAAGTAGGTATGAAAAGGTTAATTTATCTTTGATGCATGATGTGCTTCTATACATATTATAAAACTCAACGTATCTCTGTCTGTATGTCTGTTAGTGCGCTTATCACTCGGAAACCCCGTATCCGATTTACACACACACATATATATATAAATTCATAGCTATATTCTCTGGCCCGGTTTCAGTATATATTTTGTTACGTAAAGTAACATAAGGAATAAGCAGTGACGATAATAGTGAATCAAGTCGGAAAAAGTTTGCCGCCAGCGCGCTCTCTTACAATACGCTGTCTAAACCGTTAAAGAATTGAAATATATAATGTAGTAAAGAATCGTGTAGAATAAAAAGACCTAAAAAAACTCCGCGGAAGCATATATCTATCTATAACAGAGAAATACTAATAAACGTTTTTACCATTTAATTCACAAGCAACATTCAATGACGAAGTTTTTCACCTTGCACGCATCGAAATTGAAAAGCAAGCGCAGGCATTGCCAGGAAAAAGTATAAAAAGTATGGGCCTACCAATACCAGATAGCATAGTGGATTCAACCGTTAACGAAAAACCATGTAACCAATTTAAACTTAGGTTTGTATGCTGTCCGTAAGCTCATGGTACGTGGGCGTCGCTAGCGATCACTTGTTCGTACGCGTGTGACAAACTACCTGAACAATGGGAGATTAGCAATTGAGTAGCGACGGCTGCCAGAAGCGATTGCAATTTATTTACAACACACGAAAAAGCAGTATTGGCGATGTAGGCCCTGCGCGTGTTCTCGTGGTGGCCTATGTACAGGCGGTCGCCGCATGACGCGCCAGTTCCCGTTCGCCTTCGTGACAGGCAACTTGCTGTGCACGTAGGTACGTGAAGTTGCGGACTCCCGATGCCGTTTTTGTCATCTCCAATTTAAATTTTAAAATACCACAGGAATTTTCCGAACATTTTGCTATTGCGATTTATTGTTTGTGTTATCCCATGGATGACGTAGTTTGAATTTTGACATTTATAGTTTTAAAAACACCTTGTACGTATAGAATACTAGCTTTCTGTCCGCGCCCTCAGCCACATGTACTACACCAAGCAGGTACAGATTTCCTTTATCAATGAACCTCGATGTGCATTAATGGTTACGCCCTCCAGTGCTCGGATTACCCGTTGCTAAGTAAGGTTACTCTGGAGCTTGACGCTATTCCCCACCTGTGGAATACAGGGTGGTTTATTGGGTCGGAGTTAATTCCTCCAGGCACAAGCTATAAGTGCCTGGGCTTGAGGGTATTTCAATAAGGTAGTCTTTTGACGTTTCACTTAACTGGATGGATATATTGTCTCGAGCTTAAATAAAAACAACATACAGAAACACTTCCGAGGTGTGGCACTCTATTTTTGCTCACTCGAGTTAACTGTGGGCGACTTCATGGTGGAGGGGGGGGGGCTTCTCTGGGAGGCAACTTGATACTCTGCTGGTATTATGTCAGCTGTGGATGAGCTCCGGCGATGTGGGCGGCCTTGGAAAAGGCCCGCATTTGGTGCCGTCTCCCCATGACTGCTGTTCTGGGCTCGTTCTGAAGTCCTCTCGCGATTCCTTGACGCAACTCTTCCCTCGGCGCGGTGATAATGAACTGTCACGTGTCTCTCTAAGCCCCTACACTGGTTGAAGCTGAAGGGGGGAAGGGAGGTGGTAGTGGGACAGCACTGCTCTAATACTCCTAATATGTCACACGTCAAGCTGACCACTTATGGCTGCCCATGCGAGAAGCAGTTCCCTCAAGTCTATCCGTCACACCTTTAGCGACTGCCTCCGGGTCTTATTTTTAGTCACGGTAAAAGAGACATTGAGAAAATATTGAAGTCTCTTAAACCTCCAAAGGGTACTCGGATGGAATGAGAGGTATGCGCCTTACGAAACCTCACCCTCCACCCCCCCTCCCCCTCTCCAACCCGTGCACATTCAATGATTACATCTTTTGCCAAGACTTCACTTGGAACCTGGTGCTACTGACGAGTTTTCTGGAGTCCCAACCTCGAGGAGAAATTTATTTGATTATAAGCCAGGAGGGTGTAGGCTGTTAACGAACTCCACAGGGTAATGGACTGCTTCATCCTTTTTGACAATTTTGTCCGCAGATTTGCACTCCATTTCTACCACTTCGGAAATCTTAAGCTTATTATGCTAATGGTTTATCATATTATTAATGCTTCTCAATTCTCGTAACATCGTCTTCTATGGTTTTTTTTTAATTCACTTCAACTCTGTAGACTAAAGATTGAATTAACGGATTTTTGTTTTCTGGCCATTTTTTAGTAATAATGCTACCAGAATATATTAACGTTACGTTAAATATTATTTTCGTGAACACGAGCGCTGAGTTGTNTTTTTAGTAATAATGCTACCAGAATATATTAACGTTACGTTAAATATTATTTTCGTGAACACGAGCGCTGAGTTGTTTGAAAACCAAATATAAACGAACGTCCCCGTCGTCCTTACAGTAAGGACGAACGTCCCCGTCGTCCTTACAGTAAGGGATTTTGACAGTTCTTTAGGTGATTCGCAAGTTTTCCGTTCTGGCAGTTATGTTTGCAAGCAACCGATAAAATGCTGCAACACAAAGACTGGTTAATGCGCAGCTGGCATGGAAGTTCTATCCCAGTTCACACCCCATCCCAAATGACACACGGTATTACATAACTGCAACATAAAATGGGAGTTAAGCGTGGTTATAAAATCTCCTAAGAAAAGAACATAGCGCGATGTATTATATTGATCACGAAATTTATGAAAATGATATATCTATTATTAGTCATGCTCAGTTCTGACTACTTTGTCTGTGACTGTAAAATAACTGAAACTTTTTGTTTTTGTTGTATAGTAAGAAACAGGTTTTCCTTGTATTCATACTTTTATTGTTTAATAAGTTTTAATAAAATATTTTTGTTTGAAATTTACAGATATAGGAACGATGTAGTGTAAGTAACGTATAATCGAAACATATTTTACCACTTTTCACATTCTTAGGGGGGTGAATTTCTAATAATCCAGAATATTCGTTTTAGGTATGCCTGTAGCCAACCTTGGAAGCAAAGCCCATAAAGATATTCTATCGAGTTAACGAGTTATTGAAGGATTCCTCTAAAACACTTTTTAACCCTTTCCATGTTATTAGGGGTTGAATATCGGTAAATCATGAAATTAATTTTGAAGAATTTATGTATCCTATATTTTTAAGCAAAGAGCATTACGATATCTTATTGGGTTTATGAGATACAGAGGAGTCGGCGAAATTATATTTTACCCCTATTCGCCACCTTAGGGGCTGAAGTTAAAAAAATATTCTGAGACATATGTTTAGGCATTTATATAAGAAGTATTTTATAGCAAAGAGCATAATGAAATCTTATGGGGTTAATGAGCTATTGAGGAGCACTCAAAAATACATTTTTCCTCTTTTCACCCTGCTTAGTTTCAAAAAATCCTAAATTTAGTGTTTAGGTATTTATGTAGGCAATCTTTGTAAGTAAAGAGCATAGAATATCTCATCGAGTTAATCAAGGAGTCCTCGAAAACACATTTTAAGGCTCTTCACCTCCTTAGTGGTTAAATTTAAAAAAAAATCCTTAAATTGATTGTTAGGTATTTGTATATGGTATCTTTTGAAATTAAGAGCACAACGCAACATCGTAGAGTTAATGATCTATAGAGTTTTCAAAAACACATTTTACCCCTTTTCACCCTCTTAAGGGTCGAATTTCGCAAAAATATTTTTAGTGCGTGCCTGCACCCTAAGGGGAAGCCATCCCTGGATTTTCGTGCGTTTGCGTCCAGTGGGTTTGCGCTGTGCGTCGATAAGCGAGTCAGTCAGTCGGGAACTTCATTAAATACATTGAAATGTTGCCACTCTCAGCTTCTTGGCACCTCGGGGCCCAGGCAGTTGCCTAGTTCGCCTATACAGTCGCGTCGACCCTGNGTTGCCACTCTCAGCTTCTTGGCACCTCGGGGCCCAGGCAGTTGCCTAGTTCGCCTATACAGTCGCGTCGACCCTGGATTTAACCACCCAAACAGCGGTTTTAGAGCTCCGGTGTGCACCTGTGGCTGCCGCCAATGAGCTACCTAAATCACGGAATCGCTTAATGAAGCCAGTCTGGAACTGAACCCACAACCTGACGAACGCGCTGCTGCATAACAAAACACGCTAAGTAGGTAGGGATGTGCGAAATGACGATATATCGAGGAGAATACTTTATTTCTAAAATATCGCAATTCCTATATGGTTTAACAATGCAGAGAAATATGCTTCTTCGACAAGTAGATCGCTACACCTATAAGGTGTCGTCCATTTGCAACAAAATCAAGACCATGAGTTCCAACTGCGCAAAGCAAATGGTTTAGGTGACGTCACAGAAATGTCAGTGCAGCACGTGATATGGGTGTCGCTTTCGGCCAGTGCCAAGTGCTTAAGAAGCCATACAGCCAGAAGTTCGCGTGTTAAGAAGCAGAGCAGTGTGCTACGGCGTCCTGTTCGCGAAGANTGCGGCCAGTGCCAAGTGCTTAAGAAGCCATACAGCCAGAAGTTCGCGTGTTAAGAAGAAGAGCAGTGTGCTACGGCGTCCTGTTCGCGAAGAATATTACCGCGCAGACGCATTTGAACGGGGTCGTACGGTCGGACTGCCCTGAAGCCGAGTGGTCGGCTTGTCGTACTTCCGTTCATCTCCGCGCAGTCACCACTGCGACGAAGTGTGTGCAGACGTGGGCACGTAACAGGTCGTACGTGACGTCAAGTTAGACGCTTGTCCTGCCAGACGCACTGCAGACGGAGAAGATCGTCGCGTCCACCGACGACGTGCAGAACGTGGCACCCACGTCCGGAGAGATCCTGCAATCCGTGGGGCCTGGCCTGCATTTGCCGGTCTCGACTGAACGAGGCTGGCCTGCAATTGTCTTCGACTCTTCGGCGTCGCCGTCGACGGTGCCCGTGCAGGAACGTCGACACCGGGCAGAGGAATGGTGACGCATGGTGTTCGCTGACGAGTCCCTCCTCAACCTCGATGCAGACGATGGTTGCAGCAGGGTTTGGCGCCGCGGTGGGCAACACGACGCTGATTCGTGAACGCCGTACAGCCCGGACACCGGGTGTTGTGGTATAGGTTGCCGACAGCCGTGACTCCCGGTCACGTCTCGTGGTTGTTGAAGGCACGGAGACAGTATACAGCGATATTTACATGAGTTTCTGCGGTCCTCGTTTTCTACCATTTTTGTGCAGCACGCCCAACGCTATCGTGCAGCAACACATAATGCTCATTCCCATACAGCTGGCATCACCCAACAAGCTCTACAAGATGTGGACGCCATTCCTTGGCCTTCCAGGTCTCTAGATAGCAAGTTACATGTCCAACATTGTATATTACTTACAGAGATGTTTCTATGTTAGCAATATTTCCGATATAATGATAACTGCGATGCTGCGATGTATACGATAAGCAGTACTCCGATATTTGTTATCATGGTAATATAAATATTAGCCTTTTCGATATTTTGTATTTCTGGGGTCAATATTTCCAATGTACATTTAATCGATTTATTTGCCACACCAAAACAAGCAATATTTTCAATGTCGATATTTGCGATATCGACATTAAGTGATATTTGCGATATATCGATTTCCAATACTTTGTGTAAATTACATAGCGCATCTATGTTGATGAGCTTGAAATGTATCGAAACTAAATTCCTCGTTCTTCTTCACGCATTAGGCTTCAGGCTGTTATGCCTACTTGTAGATATTTGATGTCTTTCCATCTGGTTCTGAGCCTTCCAGTACTTCTTTTCTTCCATAAGGCACATGATTTTAGTGAGTCTAGCAATGTTCTTTCTGTTCGTATGGTTTTTTTTTCTTTCATATACTCTTATTATTTCAATGGCTTCGTTCAAAGGAAATAATTCTAGTACTACTCTGGTTTCTGTGTTTCTGTTCATGCTCTATTTGATGTATCCTGCTACATACCTCAAAAATTTCATTTCTGCATTATGATTTATGCTTTACGTCCTCCCTCCACTTGCATACAATGCAGCTGATAACATTACTTTACAAAATTCAACACTATTTCTTTCCTCGCCTTCTATTACTAAACGCGCTTGTTAATTCCGCCTGTTTAATTGAATTGTTTCAATTTGTACCAGATCTGTCTCACTTTTAAATGAAATCTTGCACCTTAAATGGTTAACCGATCAACTATTGTGTCGTTTACAGCAATGTTTGATTTAATTGAATTTTTCCTATGAGACACCCTAAATTTTGTTTGGTCGTGAGAAATACGCAAGTAATAATCACCGCTTTAATTTTACGGTAAATATGTGGCTCTTTGTAAGTTATTCTAATTATTGGCTAAAATTCAATTGGTTATCTGAAAAAAAATTTATGTGTTGTTATAAATGAGGGCTATACAGCTTAAAATAATTAATACATTGTCATTTGGCATATTTAAGAATATAACGTCACGATTAAACAAGCCAATTAAGTATTATAACGGACACGGCATGCACGAAGGATAACCTCCTTACACGGCGGCGACCGACAACGTGCGTACTCATTGTAGCGATAGCAGGGACATTAGAAAAGTAACAACTAGCCCGGATACATAGCAAAGAGAAGGTATCGACTATGCTCTGTGTCAAAAAAAAAAATAAAGTCCCGGAATTCGTCTGGAGTGATATCGGAGAACTGGGGCAGCGGTGGCGTAGTGTCAAGGGCGCTCGCCTCCCACCACGGCGATCCTGGTTCGATCCCCGGCGGGTTCACTCCCGGATTTTCGCATGTGCGAATCGTGCTGGACGATGCCGCTTGCCAGCGGGTTTTCTCGGGGTACTCCCGTTTCCCCCGCCCTTGCACTCCAGCGCCGCTCCATTCTAGGGTTTTATTTCTGTCATGCTCGGGGATGACGGTCACCTACGGGTCCCAGCTGGAAAGACCGTCACTCGGAGGGTGTTGCACTCCCCACACGCCATTATTATTATTATTATCGGAGAACTATGAACGTAATGATGGCTGGCCCCGGAAATCGAGCCCGGGTCTTCCGGCAAGCGAGCTCCAGCGTGTTACCACTGTGCCATCTCGCTCGGCCGAAACCATTAACCGATTCGGACCCCCGAGTTCATCTTCGAGCTCAAGTGTTGCAATCGCGTAATATTTTAGTTTGCACGACACTCTCTCGGCCAGCGGACAACTTGCCGCGTGTTCGATGTTATCGGCATTAAGCATTTCGTAAACGAGAGAAGTAGAAATTTTCGCTAACCTGATTACTCAACACGGAATAGGGACAAAATACCGAGCACTAATTCTTCGCTGTATACTGTACCGGCCGTAACTATCCTTGATGTGAACCGTGTCTTCGATAGTTGACACGGGGACTAAACGGGTCTAACCTGTTACCAGTGTATTGAGCTACGAAATTAACACGTGCGTCATAAAAAAAGTAGGAACATTGTTGAAACGTCGCTGAAACATTGCCAAAAAAAAGCGCGTGTAACTCAGTACACGTTACAGAAGTGAAATTTCTCTGGCGATTATTAGGTATACAATATAGCCGAGTGCACATCTTCAGTTTTTTTTTTTTTTTTTTTGCGTCACAAATGTTGCAAAACGTTTCATATTATATGACCTTGTAATTTTACTCTCAACGCACCCAAATTAGTTTCACTTCAAAAACAAATCCAAGCTGCTATGTCTTAAAGTGCACTACTTTCGAAATTCTCTAAAATTGTACAGAAAACCAGATCATACATAACTACAGATTTTCGACAAATTAATCCACAGGGTCACTGCTTGAAGTCCTATAGTTTCCCCCATGCACTATGAAAAGGCTGCTCGAAAGTGCAGTGCCTTGTATGCAATACAGAGACAATGAGACACTTGATGCGGGTGTCATGTGACCTACATTGGTCTTTTGATCCTGTGCTTCAAACGGGCATAATTACGATTTTCTTTAAAATCTTCGTTTAAACTTATGTTCTAGTTTTGCTATGCGCATAAAATTATACATGAATACCTAAAATTGGACGGTTTTTAATGTTCCTTTTCATACGGGGGATCAGTCCCCGTCATCTTGGATTTATTCATTTTTCTTTGTAACTTCATTTAAGTTGGTTAAACGAAATTTTTAGCACGACACAGCATAAATAATACTTTCTCACACTTTATCAAGCTGTTATTTTTTAACTGTATTTATTAATATTTAGCTAGTAATAGCTGCGAACAAAATAAATTATTTTTCCTTGCGGGCGGCTGCAGAAGTTAAACTAGCCACTGTAGCCAAGCAATGCCAACTTCATAGAATGTACAAAGGATTGTTCTGTGTCCTGTCGTTCCGTAAAATGCAATACAAAATCTATAATACAATTTTTTTTTTTTGCGAAAATTCTAAAAATCCGAAAAGGCAGGGACTGATCCTCCTTAAGGAGTTCAAAGGGTTAGAAAAGTTTCTCATTTAAGTAGGAAAGTGAGCCCAGCAAAGTTATTTGCCCCGGGCTCCTGGAGTTTCTAACCTACTCTAAAACTAAGTGTTATATGTTAGTCCGCGGTAGGAACGGGATTATTGCGTCTCAGGGCTAACCCTTTACGCTTACAAGGGAAGGAAAAACATGCAAGAAGACGTGCATCACGGCAAAGAGGGATTGGGTTTCCCATGGCCGAGTTTGGCCATGAGAAACCTCCCTAGTGTACTTATAGTTAACTAACTACATCTAGAAGAGAAAGGGAAAAACCCGCACAGACACCGTAAAAACCCTTTCGGCAGGAAAGAATTAAAAATTGTTACATGCATTATGAGAAAATGCTACAGGAGAAAGATAGGTGGGTACCATGCTCTTTATTATTGGGAGAGGAGAAACTAGTAGAGAGGTGGCTGGGCATCTTTTCGATTTGCGCTGGATTAACCAGAGTGATGTGGTACATCACTCTGGTGGGGGGAGAGCGCGATTGTGCTACTCCCCCCCGAATCCCCAGTGGATCCTGAAAACTTAAAGAAAAGCTGGATTAGTTGTCAGGAGTGCCAGCAGAGCTGACACAAGCTGACTTTTGCTAATTAATATAAACATTGCCGTGTGACTGATAAACAAAGTGAATACATTTTACCGCTCTCAGAAGTTAACATGTGAAGCTGCCATGAAATACATTTATTAGTGCTTAATGCCTNGGTCAGGTCTGGCGCGGAGACAGAGGTTTATTTTCATCCCATAATTTTCTCTTAAGCAACAAGCAACCTAGTAACTGAGAAATCCCGGTAGAGCAAAATTATTTTTAGCTGTGTATAGTCTATACGTTGTTTCTTCACACTTTTTTTAAATCAAACCTTTGAGAAATCATCCCATGTATGACGTGTTTGATTGTTCCCTAAATATGTCACCTATCACAAGCGTTTTATACTTGTTTTAACATAAAAGTGCCTTATTTTAAATAAATTGAACTTTCAGTTATATATTGTATCTATAAATTATGATATTTAATGTATAACTGACACAAATAAAAGCAGGGAGAAAATAGGTGTGTTGGTAACGCCTAGTAATAAATAGTTCTTATGCAAACTATTATTGCAGTGAGTGCGCACGAGTGCGGCACGTTGTTTCTTTGGNCGCCTAGTAATAAATAGTTCTTATGCAAACTATTATTGCAGTGAGTGCGCACGAGTGCGGCAAGTTATTTCTTTGTTGTACTTCCCTCGACTCGGTTAAGCTTTGTTCGCACGAGGCGGAGGATAATCCTCGAAGTAGAACTTTAGCGAGGTTTCAGAAAAGTTCGAAGCAACCGTAAACGGACTATAAACTTGAATCGCGGGGTACATGCAACTCGCTTTCAAATAACTATATCCAGCGCACACAGGTGATCCACATTTTAATTTATATTACTAGCTTGGTATAGCAGAGATAAATTGTTTACGCGTGAATATACGCAACTAGGGACTTGCGGTTTACACGGAAATTCTTTACATTTGAATACCGCTTGTTATTTAGATTTCAAATAATTGCTTTAAGCGTTTAGATATATTGGGCTGTAAAAGGTAAATTAATATTTAAACCTAAGGCATTTTAAAAGTAGATATTATGACATTATTTTAATTATACTGCTACTTAAAAGTTAAAAGTTTGAACGTTAAAAGTGGACGTGGCTGAAAGTTTGCCATTATTATTACGGAAATTAGCGTGGGTGGGTGGGGAATTTATTGAAATGGGGGGTGGTTGGTAGAGTAACTGATGCAAGGCAGCGAGAGGGTAGGGAGGAACCAAGCCTCCACCATTGTTACGAACTAACTTCTCAGCTAATTCGTACTTGAAAGTTACTGGGGGGCGTAACTCAACGATGACTCAATGATTCGGTAGAGCACAACAGTATCTGATGCGGTTTTATTACGTGAAGATTATACAGCAAGGCGCCTCGTCAAGGACGCCAGGTGCCCTTGAGTTCGTGGCGTCCGTGCCCGACGTCGCCGGCGAGCATGCGTCTATATAACACGTTCCCGGAGACGCGGCCGCCAATGTCGGCGAGCTGCCCCCGCGCGCAACTGGTGAGTCTATGGCGTTCTGTTCGTTCTCGTGCCTGCGTCCGCTTCGCCTGTTCCCACCGCGCGTGTTCCTTTCCAGCACGCCAGAGAAACGACGGCCTTAAGGCGCCCGTCTACCTGGAACTTTTTCCCACGTTTAGGTCATGAAGCGCGGGAGCGATAAGGGCGACACTGCCACGCGCATCAAGTACGCCATCGCCGCTAAGCGCAGGGCTCTGAACTGGCGTGCAGTGTTCTCGTCGTGCTGCGTGTACCTATGGGACTTTCAGGGTGACCATATTATTTTATTAGTGGGAAGTCTTAAGGAAGGTTCAGTGCAGGCGCCTATAGTAGTCTTGTATGTATCTGATGCGTGCATTTTGAGCTACAGCGCCTTGGAAAGGCCGTTTTTTAGCGGTTTTGGAGTACTCTGAATTGATGTTTCTAACGTACGTGATATTTTGAAAGTACTTAACAGCTCTCGTCTGAAGTGTGTGTTCTTTTCGCAGATCAGCACGTTGGACGCACGCTTAATAGTTTCGTTGAAAAACGTGTATTTGGAACACTCTGCAACGCAGTTCAAGCGCCAGGTAGACGGGCGCCTTAAGACTGATGGGACTGGGCGCCGTTGTGTGTTCTCGTATCGCGGGAAATTAACTCTACTGACGACGGCGTCGTTTCACGAAACAACCGTGCGTCGCGTGTCTTGACGATCTGGTTTTTAAACGATAAACGATTTCAGTTACCTGGTACGTGTTAGTTAGCAGCATCTATAAATATTTTAGTAACCATAAAAAAAAAGTGAAAACAAGCAAAGCTCAGTGACCTGTTTGCTGAACTGTGAGGGTTTTCCAACACTGCGTTGTGCTGAAAGAATTTAGCGACAAAAATGTATGTCGTTTGTGCGTTAATGTTCCATTAATGAAATGTAGAGTTTAGATTAATATTTATATGTTATGCTGGGCAAACGACGTNTAATGAAATGTAGAGTTTAGATTAATATTTATATGTTATGCTGGGCAAACGACGTGGAATTATGTGATGCAACGTAAGTGGACTAAACTTCTTTTTCTACTAATATAGCTGGAGTTGTTCCTTTATTTGTACTGTAAACGAAAGTAAACTTTGCAATTTACTTTCTCCCTACATGACATTCGATAACTCAAGTAAATAACAAAGCGATCGTGAAAGATTCGGAAATGTCTTTATCTTGGACATTCGCTTACACTTCTTCAGGCTGACGCCCTTGAGTGAAGACATGACCATACTCAACGCTTAAGCCGCTGAGACTGTAATTAACAATTAAGATGCCGTAGTTTTTTTTTTTTTTTTTTACCCCTTCAACCAGTTCCCGGTACCATACAACACATTTATTCCCTATTCAGCTAAATAACAGTCGTTTTGCTCAGTCTTATATGGCACGATGCTAACAGCGCAGTGCTTTAGTAACGTTAAGAGTTCCTGGTGACAACGGCAGTGGACAGAAAGTACTTCATACAGTCGAGCATTATTTTTACAAGCGTTACTTCACAAAACGCTGTTTGATGGTTGATTTTGCAAAATAAGACCAAAAACTTAAATGTTAATAATCTGAACTGATTAATCTGGGAAGTAGTGCCTATAAAAGTCGACATTTCAAACTGTTTTATCACATAGTGTTAATATAAATTACATGAGATGGACACCCAAATCCTGAGCAGTGTTTTCTTAAACTAATGTCTGAAATCTGACACTTTAGTGTGTAGTAACATACGTGTGCCATGTTATTATCGTACAAAATTTTATAACCCTGGACTGCTTCAAAATTATTATGATGAATATGCCATGTATAATTTGACAGAAAATGGTTTTGTAACATTCAAGCGAACGGTTCTCGAGACGACAAAAGATGCTACGTTTGAGTTTGTAAGCCTGCTTGCTATTTAACTTGCGTGGTCAGAGTTTTATTATCTTAATGAAAAGGGCTTAGGCTTATCACACACAAATGCCAGACTTCAAGAGAAACGTCGTTATTTTATCCAGAAATAAATTATTTCATCTTGAAGTTTCGATGCTCAAAGATGCGTATCATCTTAATATTCTTTGTAGGTAATAGACCCTAATTCGTATCACGTTTTCTATCTCATTTTGCATA
>NQII01001124.1:182073-199562 GCA_002778355.1 Clitarchus hookeri | reverse complement strand
TGTGGATCTCGGAATGTTGAATTCCCTAACCATTTCCGAAATGGAATGTCCCATGCGTCTAGCTCCAACTACCATTCCGCGTTCAGAGTCTGTTAATTCCCGACTTGTGGCTATAATCACGTCAGAAACCTTTTCACATGATTCACTTGACTACAAATGAAAGCCCAACCAATGCACTGCCCATTTATACATTTTGTATGCGATACTACTGCCATCTGTATATTTGCATATTGCTACCCCATGACTTTTGTCACCTCAGTGTATATATATACAAAATATAGGAATATACATAATTTTGTATGGCATAAATTTTTGAAAATAATAGTTCTATGCATATTTATATATACCTACAATCATATTAACATAATATATATAATAATACCTGCATGTTTTATTCTGGGGGCGAACGAGTATTTGAGTTTTCTCAGAGTGCTCTCATATTTTTTATTTGAAATGTATGTCAGAAAGCCTTGTGGGAGAATAAGAAGGGCTCTTTACAAGAGCAGCACCTGAATTGTTCCTCCAATCAGATGGATAATTCACAATGTGNCAGCACCTGAATTGTTCCTCCAATCAGATGGATAATTCACAATGTGTTTCATAAAGTGATTCGAAAGGGTAAGTTCGTACTATGGGTGAATTGTTCGTGAAAGGTTTTGTGAAATGCATCGAGAAGGGGTGACTTGTTTCTGGGCATCGAAGATATTGGCGTTTGTGTGTGTGTGTGTCGCCGGTTCGAGTCCCGGTCGGATGGTGCTACATTGACTATTATGGGTTTACTCGCGAGTAAGCGGTATATATAGTGAGTTATCCAGCGACTGATTCGTTTAGCCCGAAAATTCGTTAGGCAGTAGCTTGTAAAATAGCATCGACCGTGCACCACATGAAAAATGACTGATACACGACACTTTTAATGAACGCGATGAATCATCTGCATTTATAAATGAATATATTCATCTAGCATACGTTAGTTCTTTTTAAACCAGCAAATCAGTAACATCTTGGCAGGAGTGAGTCTGCAGAAGTCAATCGGCAGGAGTCAGTTGGCAGGGGTAAGGTGTATGAATTAATGTATGCTTGAAGACGATGCAAACCACTGACGATGCGAAATCGTGTATGTCACGTACGACTACGTGCATGCCTTCAACGACTGCCCACAAATTAAATGGAAAACAATGTTGTTTCTGTCCCAAGTCCTTCAGTAAATGTTGCAATGCGCGGTGACACGAGAAGAGTGACTGTTTGAAGAACTCATCTCGTGTGACTTTTAGCTGCAAAAACTGTCCTAGGCAGTTCACTCGACGTTATAACTTAATTAAACACATCAAGGCTGATAAATGTAGTGTTTTCTCTCCCACAGAGGAACAGCGTGTGATTGACTTCGTGACCTCATGTTGATACACTACATGAAATGTTTGCAGACGACGAGGGAACTTGCACGATGANGTGTGATTGACTTCGTGACCTCATGTTGATACACTACATGAAATGTTTGCAGACGACGAGGGAACTTGCACGATGAAGCATTACGACAATGATCACACGCAGTTTATGCAAGGCGATACATTGAAAGAGCATACCGAGGACCTGCAAGGATTCGTCTATCGGGAGTCAGCAAGTTTTGCTGGCGATACCTCTTGCTGAATCGACGGGTACCGATTCGACAAAAGGCGATTATGACGAGACGGTTAATGCTAAAGACGGAATGAGTGCAGCAGAGTCGGTTTGCGCAGAATGTAAACTTGCAAGACGTTCGCGTGAAGTCGACGAACTTCAGAATAGACTGTCGTCGGCTCTAAATACTGATGACAGTTGAAAATTGTCGAATCGCGAAAGTGTATCTGAGCTCTTAAGTGTTTTGGAGTACAAGTAGTCGCGAAATATTTTCGCAAAAAAAAACGAGTGGGTCGTAGCCATCCGTCAACTGCCGCCACGCGAGCGCACCACCGTCGTGGCTGGTGTTAACAACGGGCGCGGGTGGTGGGTCGCNGTAGCCATCCGTCAACTGCCGCCACGCGAGCGCACCACCGTCGTGGCTGGTGTTAAAAACGGGCGCGGGTGGTGGGTCGCCTTGCCCAACGTCACCCGGGTGTGACGTCGACGCTGATTTCCTCCACTTCCAAAAAGAAGAAGAAAATAATGCCCGGCGGCGTACAGCTCCTCGCACTTGAACCGAGTTACACACGGACACGCGACGCCGCTTCTACATAGTCCACCCGTCGTTAACTCTTCCCAAACCCTGCTCAAAGTTCTACTTTCAGGATATTCCTCCGCCTCGTGCAAACAAAGCTTAACCAAGTCTAGCAAATTACAACAAACAGACAACGCACCCCATTAGTGCGCATTTAGTTTAATAATTATTAGCGTGGGAACTATTCCTTACCAAGCATTACCAACACACTTATTTTCTCCCTGTTTTTATTCATATTCATTATTAATGGAATTTTAAAAATTAAAAGTACAATTTAACCTTAAACAAGACGCCTTTTTTTTATCAGAAGTATAAAACGCTTGTGATACATGAGATTTAGGAAAAAACTAAACACGTCATAAATAATGGCTACCTATTTCCCGAAGACTCGAATGAACTTGTTGATAGAATCAGATATTTTTTTGCCCTTTAAAAACGTGGGTATTTCTCGCGCAATGTTGAGATATCTTCAATCGCTAGTAAACTGAAGAAATGGGGATATATCGCATGAGACTTTTGGCTACTATCCATGATCTGCAAACATATGTGTTACGTAAAAATCGAATGTTTGAAATCATTAGAAAAAATAGAATGTATATAGTAAATAAATTAAATTTATATATACATAGTAATGTGTGTTCAATTTCATATACAGTCCCTCCTGCTTCTCTGAAGGAGGCTGGACCGAGAGAGTGGGTGGATGCTGACCGCTCGCCTAGCAGCGACATCGAGAAATTAACGCCGCCTATGTGTTGAAAATAGAATCCAACATGGCAAGTGCCGACAGTGCAACCTATACTTTAAAAACATAAACAAATATGTGTGCCGCCTTGTGGGTGAATTAATACACTAGCGCAACCTAGGTGTTGAAAACATATGAAATCCAAGATGGCGTCCTCCAACAATGTATAAATAAATGACAAACGAAAAACCAATATGGTTGCATACGATAGAATGAGTATGGGTGAGGGGTGGTTGAGGTGAGAGGGACCTCCGGGAATATAAGTATGTTATGTAATTTATTAATTATTATTATTTTATAAGTTATTGGAAGTGTTTAATCTTTAATTTTTTTTTATAAATTCTTAGGATTTTTTTGGGACATGTATCATGGGTAATGGTTCGTGGGTCGTGGGTTATGGGTAGAGACCTGCAAAATTCGCGTTATTATTTCGCAGCACGCTGAAATTCACCATCATATACACATTCGAGTCAGTGTCATTTGATTATTGGCTTCTGCAAAAGCAAGGACCCACATTCCATTCGACTTGGTGGGTTATGATGGGGCTATTTTTTAGTTACTTGTTGCCGCTTGGTTCAAGGTCCTCCAGGGTGTGTCAAACGAACTGTAATCCTATGACGAGAGCAACACAAAGGCACATGTGTTTGAAGTCTGTTCTGTCGTAAAAAAAAATTACGCGAATTTTGCAGGTCTCTAGTCATGGTTCATGGCTCATGGTTCATGGGTAATGGGTAATTGTTAATGGGTCATGGGGTCTTGGGTCAAGTGTCAAAGGTATTTTGGGAATTTTTTGAAATTTTTCGGGAATTTCTAAAGATTTTTTAGATTTTTTTTGTTTCCAGGTCATTCAAGGTCAAAGTTGAAGGTCAAGATTTAAATAAATGTTTAAAATTTAAAAAAAATGGGACTTTTTTTGGTTCAAGGTCACCGGGGTTAAGGTCAAAGTCACCGACATCTAACATGGCTGATGAGATGGACACTGCTCGACCTGGTGAGGGCCGGTAATGTAGAGAGCTTAGTCGATCCACCTGACATCGAACCCCGGACCTCCTACATATATATCTTTAAATAGTTTTTTATATAATTTTTCCATTGTTTTAAATGTTTTATAATTTTTGGGGGATTTTATAATTTTTCTGCAATTTTTTTGGTTTCGCGGTCATTCAAGGTTATGGACATGGGGTAAAGGTCAAGGTCAAATGTCACCCATATACAATATGGCGGTTGGGTGACGTCACAGCATGGCGGCCGGCGTGCCAGTTTTGTCCCATTTAAAATACATTGTCCCCAACTTACCATATATATTATACTCACAATGCTACCTAATTTAGTCNTGTCACCCATATACAATATGGCGGTTGGGTGACGTCACAGCATGGCGGCCGGCGTGCCAGTTTTGTCCCATTTAAAATACATTGTCCCCAACTTACCATATATATTATACTCACAATGCTACCTAATTTAGTCAAAATAGCCTTTACTTGACAGGGTTCTAGGGGCATTTACAAGCTCAGATTGGGCAACAATTAACTTGTCTTTTACAGCCAGTGGCCGACGGATCATGTACTGTGTTCTGTCCCACCGAGTGGGGCAGCGCTGTGTAAGGCGCAGCATGGACGTTCCTGTCGATATTTGCACACTGCGTATTTGCTCATTGGCAATGCCGGTTTGCCTGGATTGCGAACATATTGCACAAATAATTGCGAGCCATCTACATCATCAATGTTTGAATTGTAGATCATTGAAATTACAATTATGTAGTTATAACTTACGTAATGAATGTGACAATGTTACATCNAATGTTTGAATTGTAGATCATTGAAATTACAATTATGTAGTTATAACTTACGTAATGAATGTGACAATGTTACATCGCAGGACAAAAAAAAAAATTTCCAGCGCCGGTGTGTTATGAATTACATCATTTGCGACAATATTCAGCGTATGGGCCACGCAGAGTGCATGCCGGAGATTAAGCTTTTTTTTTATAATAGCACCCACCATATCCGCCGCGTTGTCGGTAGTAACTCCAGGCACCTCTCCCGTTAACCACCATTTGTTGATGGCGTTGGTTAACCGTGCGGAGATAGTGTCGGCGCTAAGATTTTTAACAGTTATTAAAAGTTAGTCTTATATTATTTGTCAAATATAGAATTGGTTTGAAAGTGTTTCAATTTCACCGACCTATAATCAAGATGGAAGTTGCCTTTGTGGTTTCTTTACGAACTCATTTCAAGTATTAGTCATGGGGAGCGCTTTACGTCAAATGTATTTTAATATCTCACATTTAATACAACTACAATTTCTTTTCGAGACCAGTTAATGATGAACGGTAATTTGCGATGGTGTCCTTCAGGCTTGGCGGTCTCTAAACATGCAAAATGTGCCGTGACAGTGAGGTAGCCATCCTGCACCTTGGACGTCCAGCAATCTGTCGTGAGCGCAACGTGTTTAGCACTCGACGTGTCTGTCTTCTCGTTCACAAACATCTCTCCATACCGTTTCGGGATAAGTACCTGAAAAGAAAAGATTGTTTCAGAATGATATTACGTTTGTACTTATTTACATTAGTAAACTTACGTCTGATGATGTACGGAGTGACGGACGCTCGATACCGAGAGCTCCAGGTCGCGGACGAACTTTTTGAAGCCTCTGTCCTCCACAATTCACAGAAGCTGCATATCTCGTGCCGCAAATGTGACCAGACTTCTATCCAGTTTTCATTTTTTCAACGCCTGTTTTACCGAATGGGGCAAGATTGTTGTCCTCTACCGCAAACATTGAATTTGGCAGACTTTTCATCGTTAAGACGTTCAAACTATTTCCGCGCAACAAACGGTTTTCGTGGCATCGTGGAACAAATTTATGAAACTAGCCGTCCTGTTGAACGTACAGAACTTAAAGAGTGANGAACGGTTTTCGTGGCATCGTGGAACAAATTTATGAAACTAGCCGTCCTGTTGAACGTACAGAACTTAAAGAGTGAGACGCGACGATCAACTCCTCCCAATGCGTGCCCGTGCAATAGTGCGTGAATTAATGTCTTGCGACTTCGAATGTTCCCGCCTTATATGCTCCTTAGTTCCTGCCATCCGGTTATCCGCAAGGGTTGGATGTGGAGACGCACACTAGCGGTATCGCTCGCTCCGTCCCCGGCTATACGGAGAGATTCACCACCGCAGTCGGCCTGCGAACCGACGTGTTGTGCCTCTCCGCAAGCGTTCTGTTTCGTACCATAGGCTGTTCACGGTAAACTGTATACAGGTTGATTCTAAAATCATGGGACAAACATTGAGGGGGTGGTAGAGCTCACTAAAACAGACAATTATTGTATAGGAATATATGGGCGGGAGTGACGCGTTGAGGCACAAACACAAAAACATTACACATTAACGGAAACATAAAATGTTCATTAGCAGGCATACGTAACGAGTGATTCCATACAGAAAATGTTAAAACAGTTGCTGGAAATGCATCCACCAACAGTCACGCACGCTTGGCGACCTCTACATACGGCGTGATTGGCTGACAATGGTGGCGATAGTTGAGGGCAGTCAAACGGTGCGCCAGTGACCTGCTGCATCAGCATCACTCCACCAACGCTTCCAAGCGTGCATTACTGTCAGTGGTAGCAATTTTGAGCAATTATTATAAACATTGCTGTAAAAAGGCATTTAGCGGCGACGTTGTAAATAAACAATGTGTTGCATTTCATGTGTTATTTATGTGTTTGTGCCTCAACGCGTCACTCCCGCCCATATATTCCTATACAATAATTGTTGGTTTTAGTGAGCTCTACCACCCCTCAATGTTTGTCCCATGATTTTAGAATCATCCTGTATATGATACTGTAGGTACACACCAGCCCACAGGCTCCCAGTTAAGTTGGCAGCAAATCAAGTAAAATAGTTCCAATTCTTTAAGTTATATTGTGAGTGTAGATAATGTTTAAATTTATTGCCACCTAATTTAAACTTTATTGTTTAATAATCGTAATTTTTTTAATTTTTGGCGTAATAGTAAAACACATTCCCGTTGCTAACAATTCCACGATTTCATATCGAAGACGCGTGAATAAAGCGACGAGGCCCATCGCAATGTTAAATTTACATATGACGAAAGAATATAAAATGAGCACAGAAATAGACCCTAAGCAGGTCTTTCAAAAGTGCTCACTTTACCGTGTAATGACCGCTCAAGAGCCAAATGCTTTCCATTATGTTGTGAACATGTTATTGGTTTCGAGAAATTCCCAAGATAAACTGGTAAAAATAACTAATCATTCGAAAAATAAAATGTATTATGTTTTTAAAAGCAATACGAAAATCATAGTTTAAAACATCGACTTGTAAAACTTTCAAGAAGTTATTCGAACACAAAGTTTGGTTTCCCCTAGTGTTTTTGAAGTCACAGAAACGATATGTAGCAATTTCTTTGAAATAGGTACGACATATGGTTTACCAACGGTAAGAATTTCACTTCCAACTACTTCAACTTTTTTATTTTACCTCTAAATTTAAAATGTGAATGCGGGGGCGAACACACCTACACACACACACACACACACCTAGACGCATACGAGTACAATTAAAGGCTTCTCTATATCCCATCTCACGCGCCAGAGCGTAAAATAATTATTTAAAAAGTAAATATCAAAACTTCAACAATCATAACATAAAATCTACAAAAATTCGAAAAAATCCACAAAATCTCATGACGCCAAAAACTCGATAACGTTCCATGTATAAGTGAAACGTAGAAATGGCACCGCATCGAAACCGTACGTAACCGCCGTTGCTAGACTCCACAAACTGTTTCTCAGGAATGGATACGTCTAGTGTAACCACAAATTAACCAAATTCATCCATTTTGATTCGGAATGGATTCGTCCAGTATTTATACAATACGGAGCAGGGAGATTTACGAAGACACTAGCTGGCTTCCTGTCCGCGGCTTCGCCCGCGTGTTCTACACGGACGACCTTTTTTTGTACGCCACATAAATAGTTAGGTCCTCAGGTGCTAGTGTTATCAAGTTGCTAGGTGAGCTTATTCTGGAGCAAGCCACGTAGAGCTGATAATCGGAGAAGTAGTCATCCTTCAAGTCTATCCCTGACACCTTTAGCGACTGTCCCTGGGCCTTATAGCCGTAACATAACAGACCTCGGGGAGGATTACAGTGTCGTGTAATTCGAAAAGGAACTCGGATCGAAAGAGTGATAAGCACTCTATGACAAGTTATCTGACTCACTCCTGCCCCGCCTCCCTCAAGGAATATCTAGTGAAGACTCGATTACATCTTTCGCCAAGCCTTTACTTACAGCATTCATAGAGGGCCCAACCTTGAGGAGAAGTCTGTGCAGCGATAGACAAGGAAGGTTGATGCTGTTGATGATCTCCACAAGGCAATGGACCGCACCGTGATGTCGCGTCGGTCCACAGAAAAGGCTGGAGAACACCCATAGGTCGTGCAACAGGCGAATCTACCAAAATTAAGAAAAAAAAAAGTTACGTCATTCCTTAAGACATTCTGAAGTTACTGCGATGTGACGGCAGAAATAAGTTGGATCGTGGCCAAAACGGCCATCACGCGAATGGGTGTACGGCTCACATCACATCACATGGGAAGAAATGGCTTGGCACAAGATCACCGGCCCACGCCACAAACCGCTAAAAGACAAAAACGTTTTTGAAAAGGACCGGAATCACAAAGTAATATTACCACGTCACGAAATAAAATATCCGCAGTCAAACTTATCCAAAGTGACGGATAAAAGTTAAATCATCGTAAGATGATGAAGGATTCAAATACGAAGAAAATGTTTCTGCTCAGTGAGTGATCAGTCCACGAACAAGACGAAGTTAGGATCTAACAAGTAACACATGTTACTGAATTATTTTAATCTTTGTTCAGAGGTATATTCAAATTGTGTGGTTGTACAACAAAATAAGCAAGTGCACAGTTAGGGTCCGCAGCTCCTAAACAACGAGAAAATGAAATTATTTTGTAAATGAAATCTTTTCAAATGAGGGACATGAGCTCTTGTAATAAATGCTTATGGACTTGGGTCAGCCAAAGCGGCAGTGACTGGAGTCAAAAAACGTTGGATTTGATACGGGCCCGACCAACGTAAAGAAATGTTTGCCATTTTCTTATCAACTGCCTTGCAACAGGGTGTACTTTGCACAGAACAAGGTCACATACACGAAAAGGATTATCAATGTGACCTTTGTAACACTTGGCGCGACTCTTGAAATGAGCGCATTTTTAAATTCTTGAGGGCAGATGCCCAAATATCACGAACATCTTTAGGAAAGTTAGTTAACAAGTCATTCAAATGCCTCAAATGTGACAAAGGGTTATTAGGAACAAAGGTAAATATGAGATTGAATGGGCTGATTATGTGTGATTCGTGTTTGGCATAATTGAAAGTCATTTGAAGCCAAGATAAATTTTTATCCCAATTTGTTTGGTCGGTCGCGTGGAAAGCAATGAGTGATGAACGAATGTTTCGATTGAAACGCTCCGCATGCGAAGGAGGAGGATTATATGGGGATAAAGTTATGTGGCGTATGCCATGAGAAAAACACACGTTCTTAAAAAGATCAGAGGTAAACTGTGAACCGTTGTGCGACACAATGGATGATGGTGTACCAAAATTTTGAAAAAATACGTACTTGAATAGTACGGATAGTGTACACAGCATCAGCTTCTCCGAAGAAAAATTAACCATACGAATTTAGTGAAACCTTCAACACACACTAACAACATATAACTTCCTAATTTACTCCTGGGAAAGGGACCAACAAAATCAATGAACAATTTTTCCATGGGTTTTTCAGCTACTTCAGATGACAGAAACCCTAGATGTGTATTCTGAGTTGACTTGCTCAGAGCACAAATTTTGCAACATTTCACTCGCTCAGAGATTTCGGCATCCATCCCTTTATAAATGAAATACTGATGGATGCCCTGAATAGTTTTGTGTGTGCCCAGGTGAGGAGCGCCAAGAGGCGATGAATGAAAATACTGGAATAACATAGGCTTTAGATGGTCAGGCAACACTACACGTTTCCATTCGTCACGAGATCTGCAACAGAGGAGACTTTTGGAAAGAAAACATGGTTTGTGTTCAATACCTAAATATAGATTTGTGATGATTTTTTTTCAAATTACTGTTATTTTCTTGGTGTTCTTTAATGTCTGCAAAATCTAATGGAAAACTAGGTAAAACAATACAATTTGGAAGTACTTCGGATTCCACATTGGTACAGTCTAACATACGGGATAGAGCATCTGCAACTGCATTTTGAGTTCCTTTCATGTGATGCACTCTGAATTTTAAAGAATAAATTCTTAACTAACCAATGGCTAATTTTTCCAAGTTGGCGTGGATGCATCAAAAGTCACGACATAGCCTGATTGTCAGTTTCGAGAAGAAATTCCGCATGTTCCTAATATTGCCTAAATTTGTCTACGGCAAAACCTACTGCCAAACATTCCAACTCATATATAACTGAAGACTTTTTCTCTTGGGGAGTAAGAGTGCGTGACACAAAGGCAATCGGCTGACGACAGCCATCAATCTTGAGCCAAGGCAGCTCCTTTCGCCTGACTCGAAGCGTCAGTTTGAAGGACAAATTCCTTGCTAAAATTTTGCATACGTAAAACAGGAAGATGAATAATATCACTATTTAATGTGTCGAAAGCCATTTGCTGCTCCTCACCCCACTCAAATTTAACAGATTTTTTTTTCTCAATCTATTGAGTGGTGCTGCCTTTCCAGCTATGTTCGGAATGAATTTACCAAAAAAAAACTGAATCATGCAAATAAATGTAAGTATCGAGCAGTATATTGAAGATATTTTTTTTCGAAAGGAGTGATATCATGATTTCGTTACTTGTGTTAAACAATATTCCGGGTGTTGCCCTCGCCGAATACGTTTGCATGTGGACACAACAGGCTAAGTTACCGTATCAAAGTCAATTTCGGTGGCCAGAAAGCAACCACGAGTAGTCTGCAGCAATGGCAGGAGAATGAAGCATATCATTGTCCAAAGTACCGTTGCAGGAACGCCATTCTTTCTTGGAAACAACCCCCCTACAAGGGCAAGGGCAGCCAGTGGTACTCAGACTTTTTTTAAGGGCCCATATTAAGAAAAACTAAGACCGCCGCGGGTCGCACTTACAACACTTGACATAATATTTGTGAACTAGAAGTAGGTAGGTAATTCGATGACGTTTAAAATTCAGAGTGTCGTGTATCGTCTTGCAAGTCGTTTGTTTATTCGTTCGATACGGTGATGGCGGGCGGAGAAAGTACATTAAAAATATGTACAGAAGTCGCCTGACTGATAAAATAATGAAAAATATCTTCCAGTTTCATCAGTGACTTTAACTTTTAATAAATTCGAATTATGCATAGCTTTTTTATTTTTTGTAACAGACATACTAAAAATAATTTGGTAACTTGTATATACTGAAGCCGGCGAGCGCGGGCCTCAAAGAATGGGCCCGCGGGCCGCAGTTTGAGCACCCCTGAGGGCAACTGTTTCCACTGGCCCGTCCCTTACCACCCCTAACAAGGTGTTTCTGAGTCGGTCTCTTTGATCTCCTTGCACGCGGGAAAGGAGAATCATCTCGAGAGGGAGCGCCCCGAAACACGGTAGACACGCACCAAGCAAGGGTTTCCCGACATCTAGCTGTTTGACGCGTCGCATCCGTGACGTCAGGAATGAAGTGCTCGTCGAACACGAAGCAGTGGAAAGGCCGCTTAAACGTATGATGGCCCCCAAAACCTGTTCTTGCAGCACTCCACAGACAGCTGACCTCCGTGAGCTTGACGTAAATCATTAAACGCTGCTGCCAGCCTTCACAACATCACTCGAATAAATTAAGATGTCAGCTGATGGCGTCTTGAGATGAGATCAAGTCATGGCCAACCTATTCTCTGTTTATTATTTTGTTTCAACAGAAGAAAGATAAGAGTGGATGTACAGTATAATGGATACAAGGTACGTAAATGGTTGATTTCAAATAAATGTATTACTGTTGTGCACAAACTATTTTGTAACTGTGCTGAACTGCCTAGCCATAATCAAAATATCCCCTTTGTAACACTAATTACTTTAATCCGCAGGAAGTACATAGCAAACGGCCGACCATTTTGACTAACAATAAAAATTCTCTTTTTAAAATTTAGTTAAGTTTANGCAGGAAGTACATAGCAAACGGCCGACCATTTTGACTAACAATAAAAATTCTCTTTTTAAAATTTAGTTAAGTTTATAATAGTTAAATGGGGGATAATATGATTTAGTGACAACGGTCTTAAAAAAAACATTTTCCCATCAAAAAATGTACTTTTTATACGTAATTCAGTAGTTAACTCTGTTTTGAGTTTCATTGCTATTTATTCATACTATAAAAACACTTTGCTACGTAATAAAAATAAAGTTATAGCAATATATTTATAAAATATAATCACATGGTTTTTTTGTCAAAAAATTTACATTTTTAAGTTGTACGGGCATAGAAAAGAAGCGCCATAAGAATTTTTTAAGTAAGTTAAAACCAATTAAAGACCAACAAATAAAACGTTCTTTTTTTTCAAGATCCTTTGTGAATGTTGTAAATAATTCGAAGCAGTGAAACACTCAGCCATTGCCTGTTAAAAATGTTTCAACATGTCAAGCATACTTTGATTTATTGTTTTTTGTTCAGTGGAAAATCTCCCGTGTATCGCGGAATTGACGAGTACGAAATTCAGGAGCCCGGCAGTCTTCACAGCACAGCGACGACGGCGGCTGACGGCGGTGTGTAAGAGCTATTCACAATTAAGGCCCCCGTCTACCTGGAACGTTTTCCCACGTCTAGGCCGAGAAGCGCAAGAGCGATAAGGGCGACACTGCCACGCGCATCAAGTACGCCATCGCCGCTAGGCGCAAGGCTCTGAACTGGCGTGCAGTGTTCTCGTCGTGCTGCGTGTACCTATGGGACTTTCAGCGGTGACCATATTATTTTATTAGTGGGAAGTCTTTAGGAAGGTTCAGTGCAGGCCCCTATAGTAGTTTTGTATGTATCTGATGCGCGCATTTTGAGCTACAGCGCCTTGGAAAGGCCGTTTTTAGCGGTTTTGGAGTACTCTGAACTGATGTTTCTAACGTACGTGATATTTTGAAAGTACTTAACAGTTCTCGTCTGAAGTGTGTGTTCTTTTCGTAGATCAGCACGTTGGACGCACGCTTAATAGTTTCGTTGAAAAACTTGTATTTCGAACACTCTGCAACGCAGTTCAAGCGCCAGGTAGACGGGCGCCTTAAGGCCCGCTGCCGATATCTTGTACTGGGGACCTCCTCTCAGTACAGGTGGTTTAAGTAGAGGTCAGGGCAGCATGGGTTAGTTTTACGTGAAATAGCTAAGCGCTTAGCATTTTTTTTNACAGGTGGTTTAAGTAGAGGTCAGGGCAGCATGGGTTAGTTTTACGTGAAATAGCTAAGCGCTTAGCATTTTTTTTTTTCCCCCTCAGATGTCTAGTAATTAGGTTTTTAACAACAAAAAATTTCAGTTAGGGCCTCTATGTTTTTTAAATTGTACAATTAAAAAGTCTATATATGCTAATCAAATCATCAGCGTGTATTAATATTTTTGAATATTTCAGAATATTTGTTATATACAGTTTATAAAAANGTTATATACAGTTTATAAAATTTTTAGGAAATATTTTCCATAACAAGGAAAAACTGATGAGTTAATACTATGAGGTTGTGTAAAATTTACTGTAGCAAAAAATATGTATTTCAATACGATTCCATATAAATGAGCTAAAACAATTTCTTCTTAAATACTACAAGATCACTTTTATAATCTCTTAATTTTGAAACATCCCAAATGCCGTACTAAAATTTTAATGAGTTGAATCATTTCGTTTTCAAAAGACCACCGTGGGTATTATTTAAAATATTTAATGCGTTAAAATAGTTTTGCCGGAAATTCAATTCCGCCGTTCGGGTATTATAATTCCCACCGCGTATTAAATATGCTTATGGACAAGTTCTAAGCTATTAGGAAAACTGTTCTGCAACGCTTTCTAGAAAACCCTTGTTACAGTGCTCTTCGAGACGTAAGGCTGCTATGTCAGGGCTACCTGCCTGTGAGGTAGCAATGGTCGTAATAGGTACAGTCGGCAGTCCAAGCTTATTTTATTTGATTACTTGGTGCGTTAGAAATGGCAAACTAACCTAAAGTATTTTATAGCCGCCAAGTCCCTGATATATTAAGATGATTTATGTTAATTATTAATTAACACGATGCTACCTGTATGTCAACATTAAACAGGTATCGGTTTAAGGGTCTCTTGCCATATAATATAGTTTAAGTTTTTTCATGATATAGGCCCCACCCTCTTCCAAAAAGATGATCAGAAGAGGCTACAAATTACCGTATTTAACACCCTTAATACGTACAGTCAGCGTACCAAGTTTGATTGAAACTAGTCAATTAATTCTAGCCTTAAATATTTAAATGGCCCCAATTTTGAAAATAAATTACTGATAGGCTAAAATCACATATGTTTAGAGTGGCTTACTCTATCACTGTTTGTATGTCGAATTGGCGGGAATCGGTTAAGTAGTTCCCGATGTATGACAGAAGCGTTTTATTTTTCAGGTGTTGCTATCTTTCGGAATGNGGCGGGAATCGGTTAAGTAGTTCCCGATGTATGACAGAAGCGTTTTATTTTTCAGGTGTTGCTATCTTTCGGAATGGCGATTGGATGAGAGCACGAGTTTCCGAATTAAATAAGTAAACCTAGTGTGGAATGTCAACATAGCAGTTTTTGGTTGAATGATATGACCTAACACCCAAAAGTTTTAAATAATCGCCATTTAAAAACTAAGCATTCCGTATGGTCAAAAAGTCGGGTCTCCTAATTAAGNGCCCAAAAGTTTTAAATAATCGCCATTTAAAAACTAAGCATTCCGTATGGTCAAAAAGTCGGGTCTCCTAATTAAGTACTGGTGAAAATCGGTGCTCGTGGTTTCCGACTGCAGGCAGGATCGGCATGGATGCGAGGAGGATGAAGCTATCTGGAACCAGCCGCCCCACACGAGGGACAAGCCTGTCTCTCAGGGGCAACCCGAAGAATGTGCGCGGTAAAGGGGGAGATAGGGGTGAATCATGGGCGGGAATGAAGACGCCGGAAGAAACGGGAGTATTCCGAGAAAATCTTCACACCACGACAGTGTCCGTTACACTCCCCATTTGAGAACCACCGTCCGAAAAAGTTCCCGTCATCCAGGGTCCTGAAAATTAACTTAGGACTCTAGAAGTGGGAGACTTAAATCTATAACATTGAGCCAGCCATGATATCCACTCCGAAAAATACTGTATTTGATTGTAGAATTAAAAATATTGGTTGTAGTTTTTCTGATTGATAAATGCTCAAACTGTAATGGTATGAGTAAATAAGACTTTGTAATTTTTTTAAATATTTTATTTGGAATTGCTTAGCTGAGATAATAATCTATAGTTAATTATGAGATTTGTGTCACACATTTAACGAATATGTGTAACTTCAATTTTACAATGCTTGAGATGTACAAGAACAGATATATACAATCGTGTGATCTAACTGCTGCCGACGTTTTGATGCAATCTGTAATAACACAGTAGTCGGAGTACCATGCACCACTTGCAATTCGCTGCGTTGAAGCTTTTTGACCGAGCGGCGTGGCGCAGTGGCAGCCCACTGGACTCGCATTCGGGAGGCCCCGAGTTTAATTCCGGCCATCCTGATTTCGGCTTTCCATGATTTCCCGAAATCACTCCAGGCGAATGCTGGGATGAGACCATAACAAAGGCCATGGTTGGTTCCTTCCCATTCCTTGCCCAATCCCTCTTCCCTGAACATCATGCTCTGTCTCTAATGACTTCGTTGTCGACGAGACGTTAAGCCCAACTACCTACCTACCTTGAAGCTTTCTGACGGGCTGCAAGATCGGATTAATACTAATTTTGGTTACTTATTGTTCTTTTGTAGATTAATGCTAGTCACATTAATGGGTGGTTTGATAAATATCTCAGATCGTAGGTGATTGACAAAAGTAAGGAGTCGTTAGACATAATTTTATTTGCCGGTAGGTTTCGTCTCTTTCGACATCCATTTGTAAGGTAACCAATTTCTCTCATTGATTTTAGCTTTCACGAATCTTCATCGATCGGAATCACTTTTTTAATTATTGTCTGGCTGTTTTCATAATTTTATCGACCCCGTTGAAAACCAAACAGTGTACTGATTAGTGGGTAGAAATTTATTTATGTTGATGATAAATTTCAGTAGCGCCGTTCATTGAAACGTGTTTATATATATATTTTTTTTTTTTTTTTATTTTTTTTTTTTTTATTAAACGCCAAATCTCAAGATAGTTAGTGACCCATAGAGTAGTTTAATACTATGTCGTTAACAGCACAACTCGAACATTATTGTCTTTCTTACAAACTACAAACTTGGCGAATAAAACCACGCGAGGATCGTCAGATAATATTTTTCTATACGTTTGACTAAAAATGCTAAATCTAAATAACTAAATAAATATTCTTAAAAACCTAAACTGATAAAATTTAGAGTATCGAAAACTTCTAGAAGCATTTGGTCTTTCAGTTTATTATAGCTTATAGTACAATGTGCAAATAAACTGGGCTAAAAGGCGGAGAGATACCTTATCCCCACTAAAATGTTTTCCTCCTCGTGTGACGAAAACTTATTTCACTGAAAGGANAAAAGGCGGAGAGATACCTTATCCCCACTAAAATGTTTTCCTCCTCGTGTGACGAAAACTTATTTCACTGAAAGGAAAGTGATTTCACATTAACAACTGTTTATTTGTGACAAGTGAACTTTCCAAGCACACTTTTTAGTACCTATTCATTTGACTTTTGAAAATACTTTCTCACCCTAACTTCATTTTCGAATNCTTTCCAAGCACACTTTTTAGTACCTATTCATTTGACTTTTGAAAATACTTTCTCACCCTAACTTCATTTTCGAATCCCAAAGATAATTCTACTACCACTGTGCTCTGGTCAAGCTGTAAGATGTTTCAGTGTTTACCTTAGTGGTGCAATGGTATATAGTCGCACACTTATTACGCGCCTTATACAGATCGGTAAAAATTGTTTTCCGTGACAAAAACATTTGCTTGTGGTATTTCTATATATATTTTTCTGTAGTTTTTAAAGTCTCTGATTTGTAAGTTCAGTTATTTTTTGTTATGTAAAGGTCTGATTAAACAGTCATCACACCAGCATACAGTTTTGCGTCATAAAAATGTGAGTTAGTTTTTGTTTAAATCTTTGCTAACTTCAGTTCGGAATCAACGTGCGGCGGCATTTCACTTTCTTTCACTTCAGGAGAGAACTCCTGGGGTACAAAATGTTACCTCCGTCCTGGACCGAACAACTTTCGCAACCGTCCTCAAAACGTAGCTACTGTCACCTTAATCTTTTTTTTTTTCTGTTCGGGAGCGTTAATTGGCTTCGAAGTGTTGTTTGCGCTTC
>NQII01001124.1:150514-181880 GCA_002778355.1 Clitarchus hookeri | reverse complement strand
CATCAGTTGTTAAAGCGCGACTGGCCTTCGGCCGCTCTTTAACTTTGACCTACTTCGGGAGCGAAGCCGGGCATGGTCAACAACCACACTGGTCGTGGAGACCTCTTTCCGTTGTCGCTGAGGCTGCTGGCAACCTGGAAAATTGCCCATTTGCAGTGCAGTGTTGCTATATCTTCCTTTCCGTCCGAAGATCTTCCTACTTTTTAATTGCGGTCGCCCAAACTCTTCTAACAGTTTTTTTTTACAGCATAACCGATGTTCTTTTTGTGTTTTTGCTATTTTCATTACGTTAACAGAAATAACCTAGTGCCAGTAGTCTTTGTAGCCTAACATAAAATTCTTCGAGTAATTATTTGAATACTAATACTCGAGTGCGTTAGTAGCTGCTCTGTTGGGATTTTAATTATTATAACACTTCGTTTCCACTGCCTATGTCAATGGTATGGAATTTCCTTCTGCCTGCAGTTGAGTTACAGGTCGGGGAAATTATTTCTGGCTGACTTTGGAAATTGTGTTGAAGACCGATAATTGATATGCAAGTGAAGATGTACAGTAAGTTACAAAGCCCGCGCATCCAAAAACTGACGTTGTTTATTTAATGGATGCAGTTTTAAGCACGACAGTACGTATTTTAACAATTTCATTTTGAAAATATGTGGTTCCTGTTTATCGTGAAACTTTCGATTTTTTTTTNCGACAGTACGTATTTTAACAATTTCATTTTGAAAATATGTGGTTCCTGTTTATCGTGAAACTTTCGATTTTTTTTTTTAACCTGGCAATGCTACCCAGTTTTCTTCCTGAGTTATTTGGTTGGTGTTAGATGCCGTATCTTTTATNTTTTTTTTTAACCTGGCAATGCTACCCAGTTTTCTTCCTGAGTTATTTGGTTGGTGTTAGATGCCGTATCTTTTATGATTATTTTACTAATGGTTTTTGTAACCTAACAATATACACAGGAGTAGACGGGAGTTCCTAACTATTTAACGCATGATAATCTGGTATTTCTGCTCACTTATTATTTTTCATTTTACTTACAATGCTAAATTATTGTTTATATTTACTATTTGCATGACAGTTCTATTGGCAGAATTCTTTGTTATTTAGTTACTCCAGGTGCTTGTGATGTTTTGAAAATGTATGTTTGTTTTATTGTTTGCGTCTTTAATTGCAGTATTACAGTTGAGTATGACCACAGATTGAAATGTTTTCAGAAATGTTAAATTAACTTGATTGCTAAAATAAATATATTTAAACGTAAACATTGGTCAATAGTTGGCAGCATAGTACNAAATGTTAAATTAACTTGATTGCTAAAATAAATATATTTAAACGTAAACATTGGTCAATAGTTGGCAGCATAGTACAGTATGTAATATGGTGCAAGGGAATTTTTGGAAGTGCTTCGCCTATTGCACTTTGGCAAATTCAAACTGGGCTGTGTTGAAAAATGATCTCTGTTCGTGGAACTTTTAAGTCGGCATATTGGATCCTGAAGCTCATTGGAAATATATTGAAAATGGTTTTTTATGGAGAATTCTATAGTCAATATTTATTCAGGACATCGTTTTAGGCAACCGGTGTGCGCATGGCGCAAGAGAAGAATGCCCGAGTAATCAATTAGTAAAAAAAAAGGGCTCTGTGAATTGCTGCATGACCTGTCTGATAGCAATTAAATTGCTATCATGAGCTACTTGAACTTCTTGCTCCAGAATAATTACCGTTACTGATAAGTAAAGACTGAAATACGTTGCAGACGGCAGCAATTCTATGTAATATGATTTTTCTAATTTAGTCCTTAAGAATTCTGCATAACCCTTTCTCTATAGCTTTCCTTGTAAAATGTGCCCAGACTTCCTTCAGAAGTAGAGATCTAATGCATCTACCCAAATATTTCATAAATCTGAGAAGCCGAGGCAAGAAAAGGTATTTAGGAGTAGAACCAAGTGAGATATGTTATTTATTGGACATTTAATAATATTTTCCCTAGTGTGAAAAGACTACCTTAAGCTGCCAAATGCCAACTGCAATTATAATTATATTCTGAGTTGGGCGTTTGAATTTGAGCTGCATGTATGCTTATACCTGAACATTGATTGCTTATGTTTCTATACAAAAATTTCAATCGTAACAATTAAACGCTCCTCAATAATTGGACTGCTTTATTGGTTGGTTGTTTTATCAGTGGTAGTAGTATTTATTATAATGGTAGTGTTGATTATTATTGATATCTTGTAAATGTGGTCATTCTGCTATCATTTATTCTACTATTACGTTCACTCCAATATACAAGTTACTTATATGACAACTTGGTTCGTTAACAACTACTCCCTAATAATCACACATACCACAATATCACACAATTAATATAATTTCAGTGGCGCCATAAAAGTGGGGCAATACCACACACGGTAATATTCATTACAGTGGAGCCCATAAAGTGGGGATTTTTCTCAGTACCACCCCGTTATTACAGTATGCAACGTCCTACCCTAATCCGTACACACTGAAATCTTTTCAGCTAGGAATGGGAATCAGTTTCATCGCAGGTTGAGCCGTTACCACTGAGAAGTCAAGACCTTACAACCTCTCTTAGCCAAAGCTATAGTTTAGTCGCGGTTTCTTCACACTTTTTGAATGAAACGTTCGGAAAAATACCCCTTGTATGGCGTGATTGGTTGTCTCCTAAATATGTCGGTTATCACAAAAGTTTTATACTTGTGTTGACACAAAAGTATCTTATTTTTGGTTAAATTGAACTTTTGCATTTATTTTATTTATAAATTACGATATTTCATTTGTAACNTAAAAGTATCTTATTTTTGGTTAAATTGAACTTTTGCATTTATTTTATTTATAAATTACGATATTTCATTTGTAACTATTATGAATAAAGACACGAAGAAAATGTGAGTGTTGGTAACGCCTAGTAAGAAATAGTTCTTATGCAAAATATTATTACGCTGAGTGCGCATGAATGCGGTGCGTCGGCTCCCTGGTGTCATTTCCTAAGCTTTGTCTACGTGAGGCGGAGGAATATCCTGGACGTAGAACTTTGGCAGGGCTTCAGAAAAAGTTGGAAGTAACCGTGAATGGAATATAGTAACGTCACGACTATGGGCTGTTCACGGTAAAGTGGGCACTTTTGAGGCTCTNGAAGTAACCGTGAATGGAATATAGTAACGTCACGACTATGGGCTGTTCACGGTAAAGTGGGCACTTTTGAGGCTCTGGTTACTTTTTTCTTTTCATCCGTTTTTATCCTTTAACCACTTTTTAAATTAAATATCGCCATTTAAGTAATAAACACAGCGTGTATATTTCACCACACTCTGATGTTCACGTCTAGGGCTAANAATTAAATATCGCCATTTAAGTAATAAACACAGCGTGTATATTTCACCACACTCTGATGTTCACGTCTAGGGCTAAAATAAGGTATTTACTTACTATTATTCCAAATGATACGGCTTTCAAAAGTGTTCACTTTACCGTGAATAACGTATACCAGGAAAACATAAGTATGCAATGCGGCTGGCAGCTTCGTTAGTTTATGCATGTGGCGGGTTGTATTTTAATTAAAACTATGGTGTTAAATTTATGTTTTTTTTTTTTCAGTGAAGTGCACGTCATAAAGTTCCCTGAAAATAACGAAAGATTAAATGCTTCGTTGAACGCTATTTTGCGGGAGAATTTCGTGGCCACAAAGTTCCAACGTGTAAGTAGACGTTTATCTATACACTGTGTAGAAAAAGTAACATGAGTACTGTGGCAGTTTGTGTTTGTGTGCTCTACCATGAGCAACGTTCAAGGACAACTGCTTAAGCCTACACTAGAACAAAATTGTTTCATGCGCCTTGCATAACAACGATTTTTGCAGTCTTTTGTGTTTAAATAAGATCGATTTCATTGTTCTTAAACAAAGTTACTTAAAGCGTTTAATATTTTTCCCTAGTCATTTTCTACAAATTATTTTTTAAAAACGTAGATATTTTACGTAATATAATACACAGCGAGCTTCACCTCAAAGATGTTATGTTTATAACACCTTNTTTAAAAACGTAGATATTTTACGTAATATAATACACAGCGAGCTTCACCTCAAAGATGTTATGTTTATAACACCTTCTCCATTACGTACGCATTATATGACGTTATTTCTATCCAAATAAATAATTAAGAAATGGCTTATAACTATTTTATGNACGTACGCATTATATGACGTTATTTCTATCCAAATAAATAATTAAGAAATGGCTTATAACTATTTTATGAATTCAGCGAATGTATCATTAGATAATATTTCCGAACATCAGCTTTTCCTTGTTTGCAAATGGCAACAGAGTAAATTCAACGAAAATTAAGAAATGACCTGCAGCTAGTATATATATTCAGGAAATAGGTGTATCATCATGTTGTATCTTATAGCATTGTTCTTAACTAGTTTACAAATGAAACAAATCGAAATCAATGAAAAACGTTTGTATTNATGTTGTATCTTATAGCATTGTTCTTAACTAGTTTACAAATGAAACAAATCGAAATCAATGAAAAACGTTTGTATTCAGTCCTGCTCTTTTTAGCCTACTTATGCTTATGAGATCACTTTCCTGTGTTTGTGTATAACTGTGTGTGTGTGTGTGCTGTGTGTGTGTTTGTACGCGTGTGGGTCCTCGACCTTCAATTTTTGAACTCGTGGACCGAATTTCACCAAACTAGGTGCACACACTAAGTAAGGGCACCTGACCTTTATAGTTTTTGACCACGCCGGGAATTTACTTTCAAAATGACGGCCATNACACACACTAAGTAAGGGCACCTGACCTTTATAGTTTTTGACCACGCCGGGAATTTACTTTCAAAATGACGGCCATTTTAATATTTAGGGCGATATGTCATACCTGGGAAACAATTCTACCGATTTAAACCAAATTTTGTATGCTGACAGCGCAAGTTGTAGGCATTAAATTTAGAGGTGAATATTTTTGTTGGTCCGTCATTTTGGAAGAAAGCGCTACATGGAAAAATAAAGCCTGTGTAATTTAATTTTTTTAGTCGCTTCCTGCAACGAGGCGTTACGCAATATGCGAGGAAATGAGAAGGCTCATTTTAAGTAGCTGCACCAGAATTCACATGGAATAAGAGCGGAAAATTATTTGGGAAGAACTTATCGCTGTGCAGACTTCTGGATCTAATACAGGACCTCCTTGATGAGGTAAGTAGTTCATCTCTTTTAGCTCATCCGCCTCACCAAGTGCTAGACCATTTATCCAGCAAGTCTTGAGTTCTACCGTTTGAACAGTTAGAAGCACTCACGTACTCAACACAATTTACAGAGTAATTTTGTTAACACACCACTCACCGTAATATAAGCCGTGCTGGAAATGCGCAGGTATATAAGTGCAATATGGCCACGAATAAATATATATATATATATATATATATTTACATTTCGTAAAACGGCTGTTGACACGCTGTTATGCCCTTATCTCTACCTGAAATTAGTATACTGTTCAATATTCCCTTCAAAAGTGTTCTTGTTATTCCACTGCATATAAAATCAAAACGTTACACGTTAAAACACTGAAAGTACATCCAATTTTTTGCTGAACTGAATAAGACCCACGGCAGTCAGGAACACTTCAAGCTGTTGAAGAGCCAATAATTTTTATTTTACTTTTTCAGAATATTTTAGTGTTTCTTGACATGGCAGTTATAATTCAAATATAAACACTTTAAACTTTGTACACCTTCGATAAGGTTTTAAGTTCTAGCTAATTTTATTTTAAATTTTATCTAAAATATTAAATGTGTAATACGGGCAAACCACATAAAAATTTCTAAGAAAATATACTTCGTTGACTTTCTGATGACATGGACAATTATTTAGAGTGGTAGACTAACGTATCAACGTTGTTCAATTTTGATATTTATACGAAAAAGGTTTTGTATTGTATAGAGCTTATTGACGTCCCCCGGTGTTATGCCAAACGGCTTATCTGTTGACGACTTACAAACTAACTTACAGCCTTACTTGATTAACATCCATGCCTTGCCTCGGATTTGAACCCATAACCTGCCGCACCCCAGACCGGTGGCGCACTAACCGACTGCGCCACGGGAGGTTGGCATTATAAATAAAATAAATAAATTAATTTAAAACGTATACTATTTTCTATTCGTCTTTGGAATTTTTTTGTATTGCTATCCGTTTTACAGAATAGTATTTAATATCACAACGAAACATGTATTATATGATAAAAATTTATAAAATAATTTTACTATATTGAACGGGGAGACCGGGATTGTTATGAGTCGTCCAGAAGTAACTAAGTCCCGCCGTATTTAACCTTTTATTGTATATAACCGCGAGGGAAAAATTAATTTTCAAAAAATTTCCTACGTTCATTTTTTTACTTCGGTTTTTACACAACGTTTTAGAAGTCGTACAAAACATACACAGTAAAATTTCATCTGGTTTTCAAATAATATTTAATGACTTGTAAATTTTATGTCGATGATATTTTATTTGTGGTGAATATTTCCCAGTACTGCGTTTTCCTCCAGGCTTGCCGGAGATGAAGGCGGACTTAAGGAAACTAACGGCCATGGCATGCCTTTCGCCAATCCAGGAGTTCTACACCGGCCAGAGCATCCTGGTGACTGGAGCGACGGGGTTCATCGGGAAAGTTCTGGTGGAGAAACTTCTTCGCTCGTGCCCGGGGATCAAACAAATATTCCTGCTGATCAGGGAAAAGCGTGGCCACGGCGCGAACGAGAGGCTGGCTTCTCTACTCAGTAAACCGGTGAGTAGTAGAAAGGAGTTAAGGCGCCCGTCTGCCTGGAACTTTTTCCCACGTTTAGGCCGAGAAGCGCGGGAGCGATAAGGGCGACACTGCCACGCGCATCAAGTACGCCATCGCCGCTAAGCGCAAGGCTCTGAACTGGCGTGCAGTGCTCTCGTCGTGCTGCGTGTACCTATGGGACTTTCAGCGGTGACCATATTATTTTATTAGTGGGAAGTCTTTAGGAAGGTTCAGTGCAGGCGCCTGTAGTAGTTTTGTATGTATCAGATGCGTGTATTTTGAGCTACAGCGCCTTGGAAAGACCGTTTTTAGTGGTTTTGGAGTACTCTGAATTGATGTTTCTAATGTACGTGATATTTTGGAAGTACTATACAGCTCTCGTCTGAAGTGTGTGTTCTTTTCGTAGATCAGCACGTTGGACGCACGCTTAATAGTTTCGTTGAAAAACGTGTATTTGGAATACTCTGCAACGCAGTTCAAGCGCCAGCTAGACGGGCGCCTTAAGTTGTGTACGGGTTATTGATCAGTATAATCTATCCACGGTTAATTGAGAACTTTTGGAATCAACCTTTGAAAAATGCCACTGACCCTGCTTGCATATATNATCAACCTTTGAAAAATGCCACTGACCCTGCTTGCATATATTTTAACTGGCACACTAACTAGCAAGCGCCCAATAAAGTTGGTAACGACTGAGAGAAAGTAGTTCCATCTCTTAATGTTGATTTAAAGTTGTTAGGTAAACATATGAGAATACTTGATTTATTCTGCTTTCTGTTTTTTTAAATGAAAATACGAGTAAGGATTAGCAAATGTGTATAATATTTACTTTGCAAACACAGCGAATTATTTGTTTTTACGAATCACACTTTTTAATTGTGCATAATAATACTACATAAGGCATTATTAAGAAGGCGTGGGAAATGCCTTTTCGCAGCACGTACTTATTAACTGCCCCTTACAGAAACACTTATCAGATAAATTAGCAATGTGTGGCCTTGAAGAATATTATTATGAGTTGAGTATATGAATAAAAAATTCTTAGACAAAACTTTTTCTACAGACATCTAAATACTTGTCATAAAACAGTATGTTATTATAATTACATATTTTGAATCTGAAATAATAGGCAAAAGTAAGCGTTAAAAGCTAATACCAGTAAATCTTTCTTTAGCGTAAATTTATTTACACCTTAAGTATAAAAAATTAATTTAAAAATGTTAGGTGTTGATTAAAAACTCTCGTTAATCATAAAAGTGCAAAATTATATGTATAAGAAATTAAATGCCAATAATAATTATAAACAATTTGCAATCTTGTTCATACAGTCCAGTAGACACTTCTCATTTAATTTTTTAATCTAAGCACGTTTGTAAAATGAGGTATATTATTTTGTTTTATTTTACGAGAACTGTAACAGTTTCTGAATACAAAACAGCAACGAATACGGCCGACTCGACAACAGAGGAAAATGTAATGTATGTAAACTTACAGAGTTCGGCATAGGGCGAATCGTTTAACTACGGGAAGCAGGGTGGGCGTTGACGTCGAATATCCCGCCACGGACCGTTGCGACCGATCTGTGAGGCAGTGTTTGGAGCAGTGGAGACTTGACGATGGTTTCCATGGTAGTTTTGGTAAGAGCCGCACCTGTTGACGTAAATCAGAGACAACGCTTGAAAACTCTCCTGTTAGTTCAGCATTTCGACGGAAGATTGCGATAACAGCTATAAGTATTGGTAACATAACGCGGATCGTCATTCATTCGCGGTTTTGTATTCTGCCTCTCCGTCTCTAATGACTTATCTGTCGACGAGACGTACATTTGTATTGATGCAGTAAATAAGTAACCATTCACAAAATATCCATTGTTGGTGTTGCAGGCCCACGTCATATATGTATACCGCCTTAAGACGAGAAAGGTCAACTTTGCGGGATAACGAATTCATATAAGTGATCAAACATCCTCATGTCTGTAGCATTAACGGAGTGTGTTTGTCGACAAACTCAGATTTGCTGAAATGCAGTCTCTCCTTCAATTGACGTCGATCAAGTGCTTTTGATTAATATTGTCACAATTGCCCAGTCAGTGGGGCTTAGCCAGTTTATTTAAGGGATGGATGTCGCAATTAAATAAACGATTTAATAATAATTTCCTAATTTATACTCTCGACTTAATACTTCACAATAAAATGATGTACTTGCTATTTACAACTAATATTGGCATTAACATCCATCACATTACAGACATTAATGCAATAAAATAACTAATATCAGCCCCAATAAACAGTTTATCAACCACTAATGACTTGTTTTATAAAATATGTATCCATACTTGACAGTGTTAATATTTATTACAAAGTCAGTATCACACTTTCATACATTCCCACCTTAATTTCGTACAACCTCCGCCAGTTCGGGAATGTTCTAGAGCGCTCCGAGCACCCCCAAGCAGAGCGGCCCTCCAACCGTCGGGTACCACGCCCTCTCGTCCGTTCACACTACACACACACACATACACACTCTCTCTCTCTCTCGTCCACCATCGTCTCGCACCCTCCGCCGTTGTCCGTCCTCTCCACTGATGTCCCATGCTGCACCTCGCCTGACTGCTGTCCCTCAGCCAGACGGCCACTACAAAAACTGCCAATTCTCAGGCTGCCTGGGTATTTATAGTGTCGTCGGCCCTGGCCCAGAAACGTCTTTACATGCCGGGTTATGCTGCGGAAGGAACTTACCAGAAGTTTCATTTAACAGCCCGCTGCCACCGACTTCAGAAGTTATATGGGGGGGGGTTGACACAAGTAACTGTCGATCACANCATACATGACCTCCACACATTTTCGTTCTCTGGGGGGATGCAAATAAGGAATGCGAAGTAACGAGCGCGTAACACTGCCCCCTTCTCAAGTCTGTTCGTCCCGAACAGACTCCCCGACTTCTGGACCCTTGTAGAGCAACAAATCGGTCTATGTGGACAATCTTAGGCTTCGCCCGAGAGCCCTGTCGACGAATTCGGTAGACCACGTTATTGATCTGCTTCAGGATCCAGTACGAGCCTTCCAACATTTCTGTAGCTTTGGGACGAATCCCTTCCACCTTTGGAGGTCATACAGCTACACCAGCTGTCATTCTTGAAAAACCTTTTCAGGCATTCTCCGGTTATATTGTGTCTTCATTCTGTCGCTGCTAATTTTAAGCTTCTGGCGGGCAAATTCATAGGTGTCGTCTAACATTTCATGTAGTTTACTGGCACGCATAACCGACGTAAATGTATCAAAACAAAAATAATAGTATTTCATGCCCGTTCAATGCTATAATTATTTACGATTGTAAAACTTTTTCAACATATGTAAAGTATTTCCCATAGCTAAGCTAGGGCCGTGATTTTGGCCTAGTTCGAGTTCGCGCCTTTAGGCATTAGCTGGCTGTGACGTCAAATAGAGTGGTTGTCTCACTTTGACAGAGAGAGACAGAGCGCGCGCAGCATTCTCTCGCCAAGTTGTGCAAAAGAGCGTGCTCTCGAAAAAGTGTTTTTTTTTTTTCATTCAGACACGGCCTAAATTCCCAATACCTTAAATTACCAAATAATGATTTCGGACACGGCTGAAGTCGTTAGTAATATTTATTTCTTCCGCTACTTTGGAACGGATAGACAGTAAAGAAAGGAGAGTTTTCAAAGGCGTTCACAGCGTACTGAGTGTAATATCCCAGGTAGCACGTAAACTTGCGGCAAGCTTGCTATCTCTCTTTAATTTGCCTTGCCGAGCAAGCTTGTCGTGTCACGTGTGATTCAAGGTCGATCCAAGCCTAATCTCTCACGAATGGCACATACTTGCTAGTGGCAAGCTTGCAGATGGCTCGAATAATACTTGCAGCTTGCCCAGTCAAGCTTGCCGCAAGTGTAACTAATCATAAGCTTGACACGTGGAGACCAGTTAGCTTGAATTAATCTTGATTGAAGAAGCGTACTGGTCTGCATAGCAAGCTTGCTGGCTTCCACGACAGACTTGCAGTAGAACGCTTGTTTCAAGCTCGAGTCAGTCTGATTGGCGGGGTGGTGTTGGCCGCCGCAGCTGTTCGACAGTGTTCGGCGGGCGGGAACCAGCAGTGGAGCAAGGCTGCCGGAGAAGTTGGTAGCGCTGAGCGGGGACCTCAGCGAACCTGGACTGGGGCTGTCCGCGGAGGACAGGGAACTGCTCTGTAGTGAAGTGACGACGGTGTTTCACGTGGCGGCCAGCGTCAGCTTCGACGAGGACATCAAGACCGCCTTGAAGAACAACCTGTGGACCACCCAGGAGGTGACGCAGCTTGCCAACTGCATCACCAATGTGAAGGTTAGTTTCCCTACGAGACCACCTTTTTTTTTCTAAGTGATTATGCAGAAGGTAAAGATAAAACTCGTTACATCAGGAATAATGGGAGAAGGGATGTTAATCTGGAACACGTAAAGAATAATAAGGGTATATTAAATTATGTCTATCTTATTTATTTTTTTAAAAAAGTTAGGTTATGTTGTATATAATAGGTTGTATTATTATAGATTAAGTTGTATTAGGTGAGGTCACGTTTAATATTCCTATTGGAGTTTTAAAAATAGAAAAATAATTATCAACCTTTGTTTCTCACTTTAAAATTAATTAAATTATATGAAAATGGTATTGCGTTATACTGTTGTGAAGTAAATTATTGTAGTCAACACCACCACCTTGTGAACATCATCTGTCCAATCTGCAACATAAAACAACTGGAATTTTGATTTCTTTAGTTTATTCTGTTGTTTAAATTGTGTGTACGCACCACCGCGAGGCGTTGTACTACAGGCGGATGTTGCGTTTACAGTGATCAAGGCGTTCCTATGTAAACTTGTACTTCAGAGTTTTAGGGACTTGAAGCGGCGACCGCGTGATTTTATTGGTGGAAAGTCTGTAGCAAGGTTCAATGAAAGTCTCTTGAGTATTTTTGTTTGTGTCTGAAGCGTAAATCATGAGATACGGCGTTTTGAAAAGAAAAAAAAAAATGTAGTTTTCGGCTATGTTAAAGTGCTGTGAAATTGTGTTTCTAATGCGTATTGCGTCTTGAAAGCACTCAACAGACCTCGTCTGAAGTGTGTGCTATTTTCGTAGATCAGCACATTGGACGCACGTTTAATAGCCTCGTGGAAAAACGTGTATTTCAAACTCACTGCAACACAGTTCAAGCGCAAGGTAGACGGGTCCCTTAACATTTATTTGGTCGATATTGATATTTTAAGTATTAGATAAGTATTAAGTATTATATTTGTTTTGATCCCACAATGATACTGCTTCATTACAGTTAACATTTTGTTTCGATCCAACTGCTATTCGTAGGTAATTATTCTCTCGCCGGAAGTTACATTTCGCTGCTAGTTGATCCTTTCCGGCAAGTATCCATTAAAAGAAAAAAACCTCAGGGCGTAAAAATTTTCTAGGAAATAATTTAGGATTGAATTGCAGATCTTTATGGGTGGCTCGGCTTTCTGGCCAAAAAAAAAAACACGCAATTGTATGTAACAAAAAAAAATGCGGGAGCCAATTAAAAATATAATGCTTTTGAAAACTTAGAGGAGATATTTTTTATGTTTATGGATTAACTTCTAGTTGGTGGAGAATGGTAGAGGAAGGAACGTTGATAACAGAAGTAGACTTTCGTGCAATTTTTGTGAGAAAGCACTGAAGACATGATTCAGTGTAGAGTATTATGCGTACATTGGAAATGTGCTGGAGTTAAGAAGAATGTTAAAGGTATTTTACTAACAGTATAAAGAAAACAGGCTCTCTGTGCAAAAATCACGTCAATTCGGTGCTCCGTTGCGACGTGAAAGGACAAACAAACAAACAAACACACTTTCGCATTTATAATGTAATATTATAGTTAGGATAGTTAAATGCAACTACTTAATGTAACATTATTTAACTAATAAGTCCACATAAGCAACCCTTTTTACCAAAACCATTAAAATAATGACCCAACGGTAACTTCAATGCTTTATTCAAAAGACGGCTGAATTGTCGGATGTGATTATATTTAATCAGAATTCCGTGAGTATTTCTAATAATTATTGAACATCATGTTTATTAGTGCTTCCTTCTGAAGAAATTAGACCCAAGTCTGGTTTTGATAATTATGAACAAATTGGTTCTTTAATCAATTGTGATAAAAACCAAATGCGGAAACGATATTACTATGGTTTACGAGCCTTTTCGTTATTATTGTTACGAAAACTCGCCCTTAACTTTAGCAAAATTAGAAAACATGCTTTTCATTATTTTTTAAATTTTCCATTGATATAATAAAAAAAAAACCGCGTGAATACACTTATATGAGACCGTGTAGTAATTCGTTCTGAATTTTGTTTTTCGTAATTTGTACTTAGCATTTCCGAATGTTTATTTCTGAACACGACAACATTCAACTGTCTAGCATGCCTTGATACCATTATTTTGGTGTGTTATGATATCATAATTATAACTCATTAAGTATAAAATAAACAGATATTATTTCCGAAAAGTTGTTAGAAGGCTGTTTCAAATTTCAACTCAACGAAATAAAACAATTCTAATGCAAAACTGTTAGGTTACAAAAATCGTGTCATGAGAAAATACCTATTTAGAGAATATTTCAACTTTCTCTTCGGGAAATAATCATTGTGAGTACGATACACACATGTTTATTCCAAATAACCTCGCCTGTCTGTGTACTTAAACGTTTCAAACTGAAACTAATATGGCGGATATTTGGAATTTTGTATGTGGTAATTTGTCATATTCGATTGAGACAAAACACAAATTACAAAAATACTTCATCTATCTTGTTGACGAAATCGGGTCACGTAAACATTTTGTAGACAAAAAGTGCCAATTAGCATACAGCCTGAATCAAAACAATTTATTTTCAACAGTTGGCTACAGACCGTGCTGGAGTGCCGACCACCGACTGCGCATTGTGAATCGGCCCTCACTTTCACATTATGAAGGCTTACTTGAAATTAACAGCCTGCGTTAAAACAATAATTTCAACCATTCCTGTTAGTGAGAGATATTGATTTCATGCAGAATTCTGTCTAAGCTATCGATTCTGTGGCTAGGGTAGACAGAACATGTTCGCACCAAGAAAAATGGCAGTGCTTCTTTGACGTTCATCTAAAAAAAGCTTACGGGTATCAAAACAATTAGAATAGATTAAGTTTATGTGATGAATAAATAAGAAATTATTACAGTGTTTTGTAGCAATATGAGATAACGATCTGCACTGACATGTTATTAGATTTCTTTTCCTTTCAGGCGTTTGTTTATGTATCGACAGCTTATTCGAACTGTATACTTAATGAAGTTCAAGAAATTGTATACGATTATAGAACTGAGCTGTCGTCGATTTATCCGAAGGCTCAGTCGTTAGACGTGAATGAAATAGAATCAAATGGGTAAGTTAAATAAGTATTTTATTCTAAATATTATTTATTGTACTGTCCATTTTATAGTAAACATAGGATAGAGGTAGTTTAACTTTAATAAAGCGTATTAACCTAATTCATGGACAGATGTAGAACACTTAAGGGTAAACTGCACAGGTGGATAGATTTTGTTAAATAGTCTCTTCCAAACATGCATGTCATCAAAGTTCAAGTAATATCATACTTATGCTACGTGAACATGTATACATTTAGGAAAATACACCCTACCCTGCTTGGTAATGCAAAGGTGGGTTTTCACTTGAGCACTTATTCCGAACGAGCTCAACACCCTGAACGAGCGCAAACGAGTGATTACGACCGGAAAACCAAAGCATTCGGTCTTTTCTTCTGCTCGTCTTGTTCCCCCGAATTTAGCTGCGAACGGTCTCGAAATGGATATAACAGTGGCAGCAAGTTCTTTCTTTGACGAGAGTCTGTGGAACGCCAGAGGCCGTGGTTAACTGCGCGTGTGTTTGTGGATTCATCATTACTACGCATGCGCGTTTTCGACCATCGTTTTTTCACGGTTTCTTCGCATTTTTGTAATCAAACCTTCGAAAATCACCCCCGTGTATGACGTGTTTGGTTGTTTCCTAAAATATGCCATGTATCACGAGCGTTTTATACACTGAAGAGCCAAAAAAACTGGTACACCTGCCTAATATCATGTAGGGCTCCCCCGAGCACGCAGAAGTTCCGCAAGACGACGTGGCATGGACTCGACTAATGTCTGAAGGTATGCAGGAGGCATTGAAATCTGCGCCAATTTAAGAAAGGGTTGCACGTCTGCCACGTTTAATGATTCTCGTCAGTCGTCGTTTGTCCCGTTCTTTCGCGATCTTTTTTCGGCCGCAGCGATGTCGAAGATGTGATGTTTTACCGGATTCCCGACATTCACGGTACACTCGTGAAAGGGTCGTACGCGAACATCCAAATGTTATCGTTACCTCGGAGTTGCTATGTCCCATCTCTCGTACGCAGATTATAACACCACGTTCAGACTCACTTAAATCTTGATAACCTGCCATTGTAGCAGCAGTAACCGATGTAGCTGCCAACCGTATTGCGTTACTCTGATTGGTTCCACACCTCTGTTATTTGTATACGCACGCTTATGCCAGTTTTTTTTTTTTTTTTTGCTCTTCAGTGTACTTGTGTTAACATTATAATACCTTATTTTTTATTTAATTCCACTTCTTATATTTTATCTATAAATTACAATAGTTCATTTATGATTAACATGAATTAAATAAGGGAGGAAATATATGTATTGCCAATGCCTAGTAAGAAATAGTTCTTAGCAAAATAGTATTAAACGAATGCGGTGCGCTGTCCCTTAGGTGTGATTTTCTAGACTCGGTTAAGTTTTGTTTGCATGAGGCGGAGGGATATCCGAGATGTAGAACTTCAGCAGGACTTCAGAAAAGTTGTAAGTAACCGAGAATGAACCATAACAGGAACTCCTAAGCCAACATAAGAGAGTGTGTGAATACGGGATTCTACAGTTTAAACTAATGCAACTCACGCCAATCTATAATAATAGTTGAATGAGTGATTTTGCAGTTTAAACTAACCTACGATTCTTTGTTAATACGTAGGACTTTTCCAGCGCGCGCAGTAGCCACGGCTACAACTGTCCACGCACATTTATCTTTTTTTTTTTTTTGTGCGTGCTGTGTGCATCGACTAAAAGGAGGAAAAGAAGGGACAGGGTAATGTGGGTGAGGCAGCTCTACCGTTAGGCAGTGAAATACAGAGCACTGTAAAGGTAATTGAACGTAGAACACATCCGAAATTTCCACACCAACTCAAGTACAAGATTTTGAATGTCTGGTTAACCTTGTCGGCCGTAAACTGCAACAAAGAAAGACATTAAGTCCCGTAAAGCAGCACCAGTAAAAGATCGTTTCTTTCTTCGCATATTATGCAATACATCCAAACTCACCGAACGCACGTAAGCGTCTCACTTCCTTCGAGCATTCACAAAAAAAAAAAANAAGTTATACTTCTTTGGCGTGACTAAAATAAAGTTTTCGCGCATAACCTTAAATACTTGAAAACACTTTCAAAACTTTATCATACAACTTTTGTCACTATCAGATTTTTCACGGCACAATTTAAGTAAAATTAATTAATAATAGATATATATTTCACAATGAATTACTAATATAAAGGAAATGTTTTTCAATTTTCTTATTACATGAACTGATTTTCTGTCAGTTTTAAATATAACCGCGTGCTATGTTGTGTACCTTGCGTTTGTATATAGCTAGACGATACGCGCATGCGCGTTGGGTCATACCCCTACCACGTTCACTGTCGAATTTCGTTACACTGTGCACGCGTAACTTCCGTTGCACACTAAACTTTTACCCTCAACGCGCCAAAAGAAGTATAACTTCAAAAATGACAGCTGTTAGATGGTGTTTGGCTCGTCCGTGCGCGCTCGGCGCATGCTAGCGAACAAATAATCGCTATAGCCTATTAGCGGTTTCTTAACACTTTCTGAATCAGACCTTTAAAAAATCACCCCACGTATAACGTGCTTGGTTGTATCATAAATATTTCACGTATCACAAGCGTTTTATACTTGTGGTAACAAAACAGTACCTTATTTTTTGTTAAATTCAACTTTTACTTATATTTTATCTATAAATTACAATATTTCATGTATAGCTAATATCCACAAAAACAGGGAGAAAATAGGTGTGTTGACAATGCCCAGTAAAAAAAAAATAGTTCTAGCGTGAAATTATATTACACTTGAGTGCGCACGAATGCGGTGCGTTGTCCCTTTGGTGTGATTCTCTAAGACTGGGTTAAGCTTTATTCGCAAGAGGAGGAGGAATATCCTGAGAGAANCGTTGTCCCTTTGGTGTGATTCTCTAAGACTGGGTTAAGCTTTATTCGCAAGAGGAGGAGGAATATCCTGAGAGAAGAACTTCAGCCGGGGTTCAGAAAAGTTGGAAGTAACTGTGAATGGACTATAGGCGAAACACAACACGCGCGAGCCAAACGTGCCAAGCGCCTTCGAACGAAAGCACAAGTAAGTACCCACCTCAATAGTTACTGCAGAACCTAGTTCATCCAGACCAACTCGGACCGAAATTCGTCAGGAGGAATATAACTCTGGGCAATTCTAAATTATTTTATTTTTTAAAAGTAAATGTGAGTGTTTTTTTTTTAGCCTAAGAGTCAGGGTCAGCATCGATAAGATGATGATGGCGTACTATTCAGACGGCTGCCCTACCCGAAGAATAGACCTGACGTTAATCCAAAAACATGCAAAATGTTGTATCCTGCATGTTAGTTTCCAAGCTATTAAATGCTAGTTAATGTTAAAATAACATAATAATAATATGTTTCTATGTTTCTATGTTTCCAAGAAAGACGATGATTAACAAACATTGTGACATCATGGTCTCTCTCTCTCTCTCTCTCTCTCTCTATATATATATATATATCTGCTGTATACTTACTACAATATGTCCACTTTTTATCTCAAATTTGTATGTCAAGGTTTTTAAGAAGATGGCCAAACACATACACAGTTACTAAAGCTATGGCAGAAATGGCAGTCGAAGACAACTGTAAAACTATGTCGGCAGCCATCCTGAGACCATCAATTGGTAAGCATAATTACTGTGCACTTTAATCCAGATTTATGCCATATTAGTTAGGTAAGATATAAGTGATTATGTTACACAGAATATTTAATATTTATTAATAAATATTTCAACAGTATCTTTTTAGTATAAGTTTTCACTAAATANTATGTTACACAGAATATTTAATATTTATTAATAAATATTTCAACAGTATCTTTTTAGTATAAGTTTTCACTAAATACTTTATTCATGCGACTGTCAAGGAAAACTGTGAGATTATTAGAAAATTAAAAATTTTACAAATTTGCTAATTCTTACACATTATTTATTAATAAAAAAACAGAATGAAAAAGTAATGATTTCAGTATTTACAAATGTTTATCTAACACCTTTATAAAAAAATAGAACTACTTTCCCTCGGTCGTTCCCAACTTTATTGGGCACATGCCAGTCAGTGTGTCCGTTAAAATATGTGCAGATAGTGGCAGTGCCATTTTTCAAAGGTTGATTTCAAAAAGTGCTCCCTTAANAGTGTGTCCGTTAAAATATGTGCAGATAGTGGCAGTGCCATTTTTCAAAGGTTGATTTCAAAAAGTGCTCCCTTAACTTGAACAGTCTCTACGAGCGGAAACTTACTAAGAATATTCACACAGGGTGGAACTGAACTCTGTCAACCAGCTTCGGCAGGTGATTCCTCGTCAAAAAATAGGTAGAAAACGTACGCTATTTGTAGCCAAAGTTTATTCCTTTAACGCAGCCAGAATTAAAAATAAACGCATGAGTTTCTGTACGACTGAATTACGAGTGAGTGAAGATATTTGAGCGGCTCTTAACATCGAGGTCTTGAGAGCCGATGAGGGTAAGGCGAGGTGAGTATGGTGCAGCGCCGGAATGAAAATACTGGGGGAAGCGGGAGATCCCCGAGAAGGCACGATTCCCACATGCGAAAATTCAGGAGAGACCCCACCGGTAATAGAAGCCGGTTCGCCCAGGTGGGAGGCTAGTAGCCTAACTATTACTCCACCACAACCCCACTNACCCCACCGGTAATAGAAGCCGGTTCGCCCAGGTGGGAGGCTAGTAGCCTAACTATTACTCCACCACAACCCCACTGACATATGTGCCAAATTTAGACTCGCCGTATTTTACAAACAAGTGGTGCGATTCTGCAATTACGTGGGATAATAGTCACCAAAGTTTTTTGCACGTGCAGAGGTTCATTTTGATGAGTTTTGTTGTGATAACAATGTTTCTTCTCTGCGTGTGTGTCCTAAAATTTTTTAAGGTAGATATGAAATAGTTTTCTTTATACAAGTGACTCTGAATAAATCTAGCACCGATTGCACAAAAGGTTATATGTTACACGTTCGTATTCTGCTTTCTCTTTTAAATGCTTGAAAGGTTTTCCATTAAAAAAAAAAAACAATCAGACGTAAAAGTCTAGTATTGCGAATACCGTGAAAACTCCGACGTTCCCAATTCTATGACNTAAAAAAAAAACAATCAGACGTAAAAGTCTAGTATTGCGAATACCGTGAAAACTCCGACGTTCCCAATTCTATGACGCTAAATATTTGTTTTCAAGAATATGCGTGGCAAAAGAAACTAAATCCAGTTACTTAAAATGAGAGCCTATACTCCCACTCAATTTTTAGAAATAACTTTTTCACTGCCTGTTTATGCTGGAAAGCAAAGTTATTGACTCATCGGTAATTTTGTTAGAAAAAGGACCTACCAGACAAATGAACTAAGTGAAAACTATTATTCCTTTTTAAGACAGAACAGCAGACATGTTTGATTGGTACATTTCATGAAAGGACTAGAGAAGTATGTCAGGAAGATGATCTTGTTGCACGTCTGTTTCCCAAGCTCTTATATTTATATTAAAACAGTTCAAGATTTTTTGTTATTAAGGAATCAAAAGTTGAAAGTGTCGGTTTCTTCTTATCAGAATTTTCACTTTGGACAAACCTGGACGTGGCACCATGAAAAGCAAGAAACTATTAGTCCATAACCTGAAAGGAAAATATCAGACAAGGGAAAATATTTTATTACTATAGTTGTTTACGCGAGTGTTAGAGGCGTATTTGCACTTATGATAGTGGTATTTGATTGGGTTATCTAGAGCAGCAGGCTGGAGACAGCTAGGTCCTTTTGTCACTAAATTTTTTATCAAGTACGCAATATTTTCCCCATTATTGTAATTTTTTTATGGATCCATAACATTAACTGTCCCTTTTACTTCCATACTGCTTGTACATAGGCTACCATGAAAATACACTGGAGAGCAAAAAAAAAACTGATATTGGCGTGCNTTACTTCCATACTGCTTGTACATAGGCTACCATGAAAATACACTGGAGAGCAAAAAAAAAACTGATATTGGCGTGCGTATGCAAATAACAGAGGTATGGAACCAATCAGAGTAACGCGATGCGGTCGGCAGCGCCTATATAAGACAACAAGCGCCTGGAAAAGTTGCTAGATCGGTTACTGCTGCTACAATGGCAGGTTATCAAGATTTAAGTCAGTTTGAACGTGGTGTTATAGTCGGCGCACGAGAGATGGGACATAGCATCTCCGAGGTAGCGATAACATTTGGATGTTCGCGTACGACCCTTTCACGAGTGTACCGTGAATATCGGGAATCCGGTAAAACATCACATCTTTGACATCGCTGCGGCCGGAAAAAGATCGTGAACGAACGGGACAAACGACGACTGACGAGAATCATTAAACGTGACAGACGTGCAACCCTTTCTCAAATTGGCGCAGATTGGATTTGTGGACTGCCCTGCAGGATTCATGGTGCGAATTGCCTCCCGCATGCCTTCAGACATTAGTCGAGTCCATGCCACGTCGTCTTGCGGCACTTCTGCGTGCTCGCGGGGGCCCTACACGATATTAGACAGGTGTAAGAGTTTTTTTTTTTTGGCTCTTCAGTGTAGTTTACGCCAGTATTATCAGTAGTGCTTGGTGTCCAACCTGAGTTAAATGCCAACAGTTTAAAATGAGCTATCAACACGCAATCCAGTCTGTTGACAAACGTCGGTGTACCTACTGCCAACTTCTGGCCTGTAATTCGTATAAACTATCTACCACAGTACCTTAGTTCATCTGGACTTGTTTATATTGTTTTAATGCGCCATGTCCACATCGCTCGCATTAATTGAAACACTCTGTACTTATGTTCTTAGGAAAATAGTTNCCACGTCGTCTTGCGGCACTTCTGCGTGCTCGCGGGGGCCCTACACGATATTAGACAGGTGTAAGAGTTTTTTTTTGGCTCTTCAGTGTAGTTTACGCCAGTATTATCAGTAGTGCTTGGTGTCCAACCTGAGTTAAATGCCAACAGTTTAAAATGAGCTATCAACACGCAATCCAGTCTGTTGACAAACGTCGGTGTACCTACTGCCAACTTCTGGCCTGCAATTCGTATAAACTATCTACCACAGTACCTTAGTTCATCTGGACTTGTTTATGTTGTTTTAATGCGCCATGTCCACATCGCTCGCATTAATTGAAACACTCTGTACTTATGTTCTTAGGAAAATAGTTNATTGTTTTAATGCGCCATGTCCACATCGCTCGCATTAATTGAAACACTCTGTACTTATGTTCTTAGGAAAATAGTTATCTATGTTAAGAATTATACTGTATATTTTGTGTATACACTTCCCGAAACGCTACCAATAAAACTGTGATTTTCTTACCTGTTTTTATGAAGTTGTCAGCTCGTTGAAGGAGCCTGTTCCTGGCTGGGTGGACAGTTTCGGCGGAGCAACAATGTACTTAGTCTCAATTGGGACTGGCTTCATGCGCGGAGTGTGCACAGGCGACGGGATACACTGCGACCTTGTGCCTGTAGACATGGTAGCGAACGCCATCATTGCTGCAGCCTGGGACGTGTCTAGATCCAAGCCAAGGTAACGTTGACCGTAGATAGGTATAATCGCTTCTGTAATGGGTATCATTCTTACATCAAAGTGAGCGTCTAATCAAACAATGTTACATTTATACACTACAGTACAATGTGGCAATTTTTGTTACGTATTTTTTGCATGTATGTACTTATTCTTTCAACGCAGCGTAACTTCTTGACTGCTGATAATCGGCAGCAGTCTAGCAACAGAGCACGCTATGTACTCTTTTCTACAGCGGTGGCGTAGTGGCCAGGGTGCTCGCCTCACACCACGGTGATCCGGGTTCGATCCCCGGCGGGTTCACTCCCGGATTTTTGCATGTAGGAATCGTGCTGGACGATGCCGCTTGCCAGCGGGTTTTCTCGGGGTACTCCCGTTTCCCCCGCCCTTGCATTCCAGCGCCGCTCCATTCTAGGGTTTCATTTCTGTCATGGCTGGGGATGACGGTCACCTACTGGTCCCAGCTGGAAAGACCGTCACTCGGAGGGTGTTGCCTTGCCCTGGGTGCACTCCCCACACGCCATTATTATTATACTGCAGTCTAAAAGTGGGACACGCTATAGTTAACAGAAATTTCTCCTCGTTCGATTTTTTCCTTGCCTCTCGTGTGTGGTTACTTTGCTAGTGACGATTCTCGCGGTCTGTGTAGTCTCCACGCGAAGTGCCCATAAGTTCTGCTCGTCACACCCATTATGTAGTTTTAGTTTTGAAGTAATCTTATTTTGTTGCCAATATTGATTTATTTTCATCTATGTACATATTAATTGCTTTGCCATTGCCCATTAACATAAATACTCAACTCATTCTGGCAAGGGATCAGCATCACTAGGTTTAGGATTAATTTTTGTCATAAGTGAAACAAATCATTGAAATCAGACTGGAGTAGTCTTTAAAGAGCCATAGATATTTCTGTTAAGTTGGTATACTCTCGGCATGACGTGAATCCATCCGAGTGACTTACCTAAACTTTTTTTTTAATTTCTCTGTCAAAAAAATTTTTATATCGGAATACTTTGTTTGGAATGGTTACAATGGTGTAGTGGTCAGATCACGTCAATTCCACAGCGGCATACCGGGTTATATTCTCGGCGGGGCTGAGACCCAGATTTTCGCACGCTGCCACTGACCAATGGGTTTTCTCGCGGTACTTCCACTTCCTCGCCATTGCATTCCGCTGATGCTCCGTCCTCGCCTTGCTTCACCCTCATCAGCGCTAAACACTTAAGCTATTAAGCCGCCAAAATCTTTCTTAGTTCACGTTTTGTTTGGATAGGCTCAATACAGTTTAAATTGTCAAAAACGTTCAGCTGGACCGAATTTCTTCTCAAACACCAATAATTTTTTTATTTAAATTTAATCATGTGTACCTGCATTTAAAATACTACACAGTTATTCTTAACTCGGAATAATTTTCTTAAGCATTGTATGTCTGCCAAAATCCAGCTGCATTTTGTGAGTAAATTCTAAATCTTATTTTTACTGACTGGCTTTCAGCCTACTAAATATTTTTTTTTATATTTCGTAGCTTCCTGTATTATACCATTAATATCGCAATAACATCTTGTATTTCTGGAGCGCAAGTGCAAGTGTTTTCCATTCATTAATTATGCCGGAAGCGCTTCCAATTTTGGTACGTAGGAAATTTTTTCCCATCTGCAGCTTGGGGTTTACTCTTATATATTTTAATTTCTAACTAACTGTCAGTGATCCATTTGCTAATGATAGAGTACACGATTCAAGTAGATGCAAAGAAGGTATTTCTTTTGTCGCCGCTAATCATATTTACTTGATAATTATAACTTTAGGCGACTATCAGATGCCACGTGTGAAGTATTGTCTACCCTACCTAGTGATTATTTCGAATTCAAGAATGCTTGGGAGAATTCTTGTGTTGCAGACTGTGCGGTAATCAGGAAAAGTAAGGTAAAAATATCTCGAGTTACCTCTAAATTATTTATTCATAAGACTAACAAAAAAAAAAGGTGTAAAAATGTTAAAAAATATAGGCACAAGGCCAAAAACTGTAAAAACTCTGTAACAGTCACAAGAAATTGCGATAAACCTTGATGTTATAATCTGAGGGATGCTTTTTTTTATTTCCGAAAGGTCTGTGATCTCCAAAAGTCTGATTTCGCCTGCTCTTGACCACCAGAGCATCCCACATGACCAGAAATAAACTTTATTCTCACTACGGAAGTTCTTCCACGCCGCAAATGTTAAAAATTGGAAACAAGTGAAACAAAAACAGTTCATGTTCTCAAAACATTATTGTTGTCAACGTATTTGCAAAAATATCCTGGGAAATTAATCATTTAAAAGCAGTATGTTACGTTAGTCATATCAGTAAGTGTGTTTATAAATATAATAATTTTGTTCATTTTTCTTTTCCTGGAGTACAAAATAAAGTCAGTTCTTCATTTTTAATGTTTATGTAACTATTTCAGCAAGTGCGTTCTTGCTCTCACGCACATTTAAACAATTATATACATGCTCGTAAATTACAATATTAAACATTTTCTTGTGTTTCGAGAGAAGAATAACTGTCACTCCCATATCAACCAGTTTGCTTGTCTAAATGACAATCTTAAATATTTTTAAAAAAATGTTAACTTCACAAATGACAAAACATGCCAGGCACAATAAATTTCACTTCGCTCTTTGCTAGTGGCCGGGGCCCAGAACTTCCTAGAGTCAGCAATGCTGTCATGGATTTAAATTTCTGAAAGCTTCTAATAACATAACGATGAAGCTTATCCAGAACACGTGACAACGTAAGGGCCATATTTTTCAATTGGTTGTGCCTTTAACCCAATTTCGTTTGGCATATGGGGCAAGGAATAATCTTTAAGAATAATTCGAAACACACAAAAGTAATAAAATAAAATTGGCTAGCACATTTTGCACTACAAGGAAAAATCAATACAATTTCTCCTTCTGTAATTGTAATTCCATTATATTGTAATTTTTTTTTAAATACATACGAAAATGTTTCGGTTAGTTTGGCTGTTTTGTACACTGGTACGCATGTGGTGTTCTGTAACTCGAACAAGCCTGAAACTTCATAGCCATCGCAGACGGTTGAATTTTTTCAGCATGCCGCTGTGAGTGCGTCAGAGATATTTGTAATGAATTCAGATAACATTTGAAAGTTTCAATTATTTGTATTCATATTCAAATAAAATTTGGGTTTTGTCCGTTTTAAATAATTTTGTTACTATTGAGAATGAATCAGCCGCCTTCAATAATTCGTGTGTATGCAACCGCAGGCTGGAACTAATTTGAAACATCTGATTTTTCCCACTAGTACCATAGGACATGCATATCGTTCACTGAGAACTTTGAGAACTGAAGTAGTATATATAAGGATAATTGAGGACCACTTTTCAAACATTTTTCATATAATTACAATTATTATATAAATAATTTATTAATTTTATTTAACAATTAAAATTACTATCTAATAATAAAAAATTTAAAATAGTGTTAATTATGACATTTAAAAAATAATTTTAATAATCTAAATTAAAATTTCAAACCTAAAAATTAAATTCCATCATGAATTTAAAAACGTAATATTAACTGCCTAAATTTGGATCCTCATTACCTAAATTGATAAATTAAGTTTAAAACTAAAAATTTACTGCTTAAAATTTAAAATTAAGTAAACATTTTAAATATCTTTTAGAATAAAAAATAATTTAAATTATTTAAATAAAAATATTATTAAATTTTAATAATTATATAACAATTTTAATTATTAAATTAGTTTACTAAATTATTTAATTTAATGTTTATTACCTTATATTCTTTGATAATAATTTTAATTTTATGAAAAGTGGTTTTAAATGCTCCTTATACATACTACTAACTACTGTAGATATGTAGAGCACAGCGCAGTGACGTTTTATGAAAGCTATTAGAAATGTACATTGAGCATTCACTAGCTGTTATGGGAACTCTCTAGCCAGATATCATATGTGAAAACAGTGTTTGCGCGTACACGTGCACCTCCGTAAATAAATGTTGTGGGAATGCGATTTTTTTTTTCCCCAGGCAAGGTAAAAAAAAATATTATCTACAGCTACCGCGTTTTACTTTTACCCTATTAAATACGTTAAAAGAAATAAATAGCGATAATGGTTTTAAAAAAATTGCAATTTTAGGGCTTTTCTGTGCAGTTCGCTTTGGGGAAAGGAGAAATTTACAAAGTGGCGGCTGCAGTTTAATCCATTGGCTGGCATTGCGCGTAATAATATTCTGCTGTTAGAGATCTCATTTGCGAGGAATTTAGCTACACGCGAGGAATGCACGTCGTAGCCTTGGAAGGTCCCGTCGCAAAGTTTCCTTGCAGACAGGCGTGATGTTGTACTAGGAATTCCTCTGAAGAGCGTGCGTTTCTATGATGGACTTCAGTCCGGAAAATTGTCCAACAATTGATCCGTTAATTTGAGATTGTTGAAAGCATACGCGCACATAAACTTAACAAGCCCACGGCACGTGTGAATATTAGCGGGTTGCATATGGGCACGATTAAAATTAATACGGTTGACTGATTCGGTACGTACATAACGTGATTGTTAATGTATACGGTTATCGCTCGATGGGAAATTCCAAGGCCTGCAATGCCAACAGAAAATGAAGTGAAGAAGCTCTATTAGTAAAAAACCAATGATTATATTTCTGATTTCAGAAATACGCCGAAGGTGTACAACTTCGTGTTGGGAGAAACGAACGCACTCAAGTGGGACTACTTTCTGAACCAGTGTGTGGACGCCGTTCGTCGTGCCCCGTCAATCACGGCGAAGTGGTACCCTTTCCTTCTGGTGTGCCACACGAGAATGATTTTCTTCTTGCTAGATTTCTGGTTGCATCTGGTGCCGTCGTTTCTGCTGGACCTGCCGTACATTTTGCGGACGGGCAAGCAAAGGTAAGCTGACAAAAAAAAAAAAAGTAAATCGCTTGTTTTACGGGCCGGATTCAAAAGCTATATAAGTGACCGTAAAAANGAGTTCAAGCGTACTCAGGTTTATAACTGCATATAAAAGTACTTCACAACTGCAAACATATTTTCGCGGTGCTTCGGTTGAGAGTTGAATTGAGAGATTTGGGAGGCTCTTAACGACGAGGTCTGAAGACCAGTTGAGGGTTAAATGAGGTGAGAATGGAGCAGCGCCGAAATGTAAAAGGGGGGGGGGGAGCGCCGATAAGCGGCATCGCCCGGCACGATTCCCACTTGCGAAAGTCCGGAGTGGCCCGGCCGGGGATTGAGCCCGGTTCGCCTTGGTGAGAGGCGAGTAAGCTAACCGCTCAGCCACCGAGGCCCCGCGGTGCTTTGGTAATAAATTTCACAAACTTACCGCTTCCTTAATGTAAATGCATAAAATGCCTGCATTGTGTTATTATATACAAAATAAAATCAATAAGAATTGTTTCAAGTCATACAGTTTCTTAGAGCACATGTCCAATATCCACAATAGTATTAAAGGTTACGTGAAATAACGGAAACGTAAATTAACAGCAGAAGTCTTTAGTAATTATGATATATACATTATGACTTTAATTACAAACAAATTAACTGTTTAAAAAAGACTTTACTAACGTATTTCCCGAAATCGTCATGTCCCGTACGTCTTCTTGATTTCATCGATAAATTTTTCGGGTTTCGAACTCTTACATTTTTATTTTAACACTGTGAATAACAGCACTACTGAACTTGATGAAATCCTCCACGTGGCTGAACTGGCGAGGGAAATACTGTAGATTGGCAGCACTGCACCGTTGTTGCCGGACCGTCCTCTACTCGCCGCGCTGCATAAAAGCGCCCATTTACCGCTAAGTAGCCTATACAGCCGAGTTGTACGACTTTTCTTATCTTTCCGTATTCTAAAACAGTACGATAGTGCATATAAGGTCTCATTTATCCCTACGTGTTTATAATACGCACGACTTCCTGCCGTGAGCTGTCATGCGACGCGAATCGGATGCATAAACGCAGCATAAGGATCCCACACACGACAAGCGTGCATGGGAGGAAGTACCAATGGGTTTTGTTTGTGTAGTGTGTGACCCAACACGTTAGGTGATAACAAAGGGACCGAGCCTTAACCCTTTGAGTAACACACGGTTTTTGAGCTATAAGAATGAATAATTATTAATACGTAATTTTTAAGTCTAACAGGCTCAATATACTTTTTCGCGTGATTTATTTTGTTTTTTTGTGGCAAGATTTATTTATTTGTTTTGAAACAGAGTCCGTAATATTTATTTGGTTTTTAACAGTATTTAGATTTGGCCGCATATTTATACGTCTTTCTGTTTTTGCATCGTGTACGTGTATGTACTTACAAGGCGATTTGACTCTTTGCATTTGTTATAGTTGGGGCAGTTTTAAGTGGCAGTACAAATTAATTTTAATTGTAACCCTCGTGATTGGCTAGTTTCCAAAGAACGTTCTTAAGTTAAATTTTTCAAGGAAGAATACGGGCATCTTGTTACGCGATGTCTGGCAGCGAACCCGGGTGGGCTGTGCACTAGGTTTTAAATTTAGATTTTCATAGGGAAGTCCGAGTTCGCACCCCTGAAATTGCAGGCCGTCTAATAGAGACGAAGACGCGAGGTGTTTTGAGCAAGAAGTAGGCCTGCATCGCCTCCCTCCGCGTAGCTTTCAGTGAGGTCAGCCAGAACTCGTGTGACGTCCGCTAAGGTGCAATTGAACTGTATGTTAGCACCGTAAGCCGTGTGCTTACATATAGGGAAGACGTCACCCAGGGCTGCTGCGCATCCGGAGAGATGCCCCGTCGTCGTACTTGACCATCGGGAAATTCAAGATTTTCAAAATTCCCCGTTTGACCACTAATTTCAGCCAAGAAATTCCAAATAAAGTTTTCACATAACATCGTTAATACGACTTTCTAGAACATTTTCTCACGTCACCATGTTATATTCCTGAAGTACACAACTTTTCCCGACGTTTAGTATGGCAATACTGAACTGAATCCTTGCTCTGCTGCTAGCTAATTGCAAAAGTTTTATTTAAAGTAATTATTTTTGGAAGGATTAGTTAGCGATTTTTTTTTTTAATTTTTTTATTTGTAACCATTACGTGGGCACTAGTGTTTCGAAGGCCACTACCCCAAGCAGAATTTTTCAATTTATGTTGTCCATATTTTCGGAGCCACAGATAATGTGTAATGCCATCTAGATGAAGTATTTTGTTTTTCTGGTTTTCACGGTTCCACGGTTCATTTGATTGGTCAATCAAGGTTGTAGGTTGTTTGGTTCAGATATTATAGACCTTCAAAGTTGGGGTATTCTTTTATACTCACTCTTTATTTTATTAAATAACTAAAAGATTTTTTTTTTTTTTTTTTGTTTCAACGAAATCTATTTTAGATACTTTGTACAGCAGTTCAGCGTGTTCAAAGAATGTTCAGTAATTGGTCACCAATAAATCTTAGAATTACAATTTGACAGACAGAAATATTTAGACATTTCTGGGTAAATAAAGAAAATTATAAAAACTGTGAAAAATACAATACATTATTTTAGCCTTGATCTAACATATAAACATTTAAATAAAATGTTAGGAAGTTTGGTGAAGAGGGGTGGGGAAACGGCTTCGCCATAAAAAAAATATTAACTCATAGAACACAGCAAAGTTCAAGAAGAATGAAAGAACATTAATAGTTAAGTGATTGCCTTACAAAATGGCACAATGTTAATACGGCTTTTTACAGAGACTCGGCGAGTTCTTGCGAGTGACTGTACGGCGGTGTGTAGCGAGTTTTCGTAGCAATTCGGCGCGCTATAGAGGTTAATGGCAGCGCGGAGATAGTTACTTGTGTGCCCGAAGTGACAGAGGGGTGTAATCGGGGTGCTCCTGGACGAAAGCTGTCTGGGTTGTGATCCACACAGACGATGGAGTAGAAGTGCGAGGGCGAATGGGTGAAGAGATTTGGGCGGCTCTTAACAGCCGATGAGGATGAAGCAAGGTGAGTATGGAGTAGCGCCGGAATGCAAGAGCAGGGGGAAACGGGAGATCCCCGAGGAAACCCGCCAACTAGAGGCATCGCCCAGCACGATTCCCACGTGATAAAATCCGCGTGCGGCCCCGCCGGAAATCGAACTCGGTTCGCCTTGGTGGGAGGCGAGGAGTCTAACCACCACATCACCGCGGCCCCTGAAAGTCGGAGGAGTTCAAGAAATTCTACTACGAGTTATGCACTCCGTAATCTAGAGTATCGGACACTATATATATTTGTTAATAGGACTGACTAAACAGTTTAAGTGACTCATATAATAAATTATTGAGAAAATTTACTGTGTGTGATGGGACTTGCAATATAGCGAGTGATAGTACAATGTGAGTGAAAGGTATAACTTATAGATTTTGTAGTATTGTAAGTGAATCAGGAAATTAAATTTAGCTTTTTTATTTAATTAAGACATTCATTTTTTATGAACCCTGTCACTCCCAGGCACAGATAAATCAATATTTAAATTTTTCGTGATAGTGGCAAAACTTTATAAAGTTGGTAACTGTCGAAAGGGGGGAAAAGAGTATAAGGGAAGAATGTTTTATGAAATTTAGGTTATGTACAAACTAAAAGTAATGATAAAATTTTAATTGCAAACGTTTTAAAAATTTAAAAATATTTTAGAATATTTTTATTGATTAACTAATATTTTTATTTGTTGTTGCAGGCACTTCCAACGCTATATCAAGTACAAGGCAAATATCTGTAAAGTTAATTATTTTCTTCACAAACAATGGAAGTTCGAAAAAGAAAACGTGAAGCGCCTTCTAGACGAAATGACGCCAGAAGATCGCCAGACATTCAGTTTCGACGTGAGAGAGATTAAGTGGAGATCGTTGGTGAGGAACTACCTGCTGGGAATAAGGAGGTACTTGTTCAAAGAAGCAGACGAAACTCTCCCGTACAGCGAGAAACATCTGCACAGGTTAGTTTGGCAAACGTTCTTCTTGTGTCGTTGTGGCGGCCTTAGCCTGTACCCACTCATTGCGGTTATAGTCTATTCACGGTTTCTTCACACTTTTCGAATCAAACCTTTGAAAAATTACCCCATATCTGACGTGTTTAGTTATTTCCTAAACATGTCCCTTATCACGAGCGTTTTATAACTCTGTTAACATAAAAGTATCTTATTATTCGTTAAAATTGTAGTTAAACTAGATTTTATTTATAATTTATAATATTACATTTATAATAAATATGAAGGAAAAAAACAAGTCAGAAAACGCGTGTTGGTAGCGTTTAGTAAGAAATAGTTCTCATGCAAAATATTATTACAACTGAGTGCGCACGAATTCGGTGCGGTGACCCTGTAGTGTAATTTTCTAAACTTTTAAGCTTAGTTTGCGCGAGGCGGATGACTACCCTGGAAGTAGAACTTTAGCAGGGCTTCAGAAAAGTGGGAAGTAACCGGGAATGGATTATACACTCGGTTTCTGAGAATGGCAAACAGGATTACGTTATTTCACGGGCGTGCCTGTCCGGTTTAGAGGGAGTTGGGTCGGAGAGGCGTGTCCAATAC
>NQII01001124.1:139670-150460 GCA_002778355.1 Clitarchus hookeri | reverse complement strand
ACAAATATTGGCTTGGTGTTGCCACCCTCCCCCTCACAATGAACGCACCGTGCTTTCTTTTCAGAAGCCAGTTAACTTCAGTTGATAGTGGTTTGAGATGCATTACAATACTATAATCTCAGTGAACCGAAGGTCATGAATATTAGCGGAGTGTTATTAGGTTTCACATCAAATACTCAAAATCTGCAGTTATCACACAGCGAAGAGGTAAAATAAGAAACCCCAGGTGTTTCTCGGATTTGCATTGTGGTTTGGCTGTTCCAGTAGGTTATTTGCGTGTGGTTTAGATGGAAAGCATTTCGTGTCTGTATTGGACTACCTGTTTCGGCACGGCTGAGGAGCCATAAGCACAGAATGAATGCTATTGCATGCCCTTTGTTATTACCTAAGCTCGTTAGCACAATTTAAAAAAAAAACTTAATAAATAAAGATGTTGATTAGCTCCGATAAAACATACGAGGTTAAGTAGGAGATGTCGCTACACGAGGTATTTTGGGAAACACACTTATTATCACGATCCAGTAACGGAACATTACAATTTTTCTTAGAAAATTTGTAAATAATTTACTGTTGATAGCTACTCTGGTTTAAATATCCTGTTGTTAAAGTGCAAGTCCTTTTTTATTCTTCGAAATTTAAGATTATAGACTTTCAGAAGTGAGCCTACATTGAAAAGACGTTATTCTGACTATCGTAGCTATTATGGCATAAAAGAACCCTGTGTGTCAACACAGAAGCGAAGCCAGGCCGGTTCGCTAGTTAATTTATAGATAAAATATAGGTTTATGTTCAGACTAACCAAAAATGTGATACTTTTGCGTTAACAGAAGCATAAAACGCTTGTGATACATTACATTTACAAAACAACCAAGTACGTCAAATATGGGGTGATTTTTTTTATTAAAGGTTTGATTCAAGAAGTGTGAAGCTACTTGGGATTTGCATTCATTGCTCAATATTTTATATTGGTCTATGACATGCGTTCGTGTGTAAGTTAATCGATTGTCAGATTTTTTTCAGATTCCAATCTGAGTACAGTCACGTCACAGATTCACAGCCAGCGCCATGCAAATACAGGCTCCTGGCAGGACTTATGTTACGCCCTTGACGTGGCATTTCACAGCTGCATTATGACTTTAATTTGCTCATTAATTTTAGTTTACATATGAATATAATCGACATAGTGCCAGAACGCATTCGTGATCTTAAGAGGGTCGTTTCTCAGGAACCCGATATATGAGTAAATATTAAGTCTATTATAATCAACTACCGCCGTTTTTCTTGCTTTGTTTCAGGTTGTACCTGCTTCACTGCTCTTTGATCGCCACCGTAACTATCAGTGTTGCTGTTCCCGTATTTCTTGCTTTGTTTCAGGTTGTACCTGCTTCACTGCTCTTTGATCGCCACCGTAACTATCAGTGTCGCTGTTCCCGTATTTCTTGCTTTGTTTCAGGTTGTACCTGCTTCACTGCTCTTTGATCGCCACCGTAACTATCAGTGTTGCTGTTCCCGTATTTCTTGCTTTGTTTCAGGTTGTACCTGCTTCACTGCTCTTTGATCGCCACCGTAACTATCAGTGTTGCTGTTCCCGTATTTCTTGCTTTGTTTCAGGTTGTACCTGCTTCACTGCTCTTTGATCGCCACCGTAACTATCAGTGTCGCTGTTCCCGTATTTCTTGCTTGTTGGAAGATCACCTTTTGGACAGTGTGACGATCGTGATGTTTTTCGCTTTTGAAGAAATGTTCGCGCGTTTGTCAGACTTTTCGAATAAATACAGAGTTTTATTTACATTAAATGCACTACGTTGCAAAAATTTGTAAAATATTTTGTCATGGCTGTCAATATAAATAGTGTTTAAGAATATTCATGAATTACCTTCTCGTATTGAATTCAAAATGATACCGCTCTCCTGCTCATCAAAATATGTGTATACATTTAAAATCCAACTGTGATCCATGGAAATCATGTCTCTAAGTTATATCATACTTATCCGTAGTTTGGTGATTGCCGATCCACGTTTCGAAGTGCCGTCACGAAGAAGTCACTGCACCCTTTGTTGTTATGCCTAAAATTCTTTCTGTGTTATGAAGATATTTTAAGTTGAATAATTAATTTAAAAATACCAAGTCAATTAATTAAAGCTTGTAACACTATTTTAAATCTTCAAATTTCAATCGAGTACTAAACTGATTAGAAGAAGCTATTCAGCATAAAGTGAACTATATCAATTCTTTAAGTCATAAAGTGCAATCAAATACTTAATTGCTTATGAGATTCGACATTTGGTTCGCCAGATATTGGTTTTAAACATTGACTTAAGATGAAACTACAGGAGAAACACAATTATTATTTTTCCAGGAAACTCTAGTTATGTTATTCTTGTGATAGCAACAATCATTTCAAATGTGTAGAAAAACATACTACATATAAGCGATTTTTAAATTTGTGTGGCAAAATACAAAAATTTATATTGCAATAATTTCCTTAACTTATTTTTAAAAACTAGCCCCAGTTTTTTTTTTCGTTGTATTAGTTTTTTATATAGGGACATCGCATGTTCTGTAATGATTTAATTATACACGTTGGGGAAAAATTCAACCGATAAACCATCGTGAGAATATTTTTTCTGCCAAATCAAAGGAAAATATACAATACACTTTTTACCTAAATTGAGTATTAGGGGAGATACACGCCCTCAAAAATCGAGATTTTAAACTGTATTTTTGCAAAATATCGGAAACGAAGTGAGATAAAACTACAATTCTCCGAACATTGTTCTATGATATCGAGATCTTCAACCTAAGAGCAGACTCTCGTTAATGAAAATAACAGCCAAATTTTTCTACCACCAGGAATTATGGACATTTGATGCTGGTTAAATGAGCAGAATTGCCTAATATCAACAAAAACGACCCTCTTGTTGCATCTGCCCAGGACCCACCTTTTCCGCGTAAGACGCACATTCATAAGACTTCCGGCGGCAGCGACACAGTTCCAGGCGAGTATACAAAACCAGCACTTCCTGCAGGTAATCGCATACTGGCATAATAGCAAACGTCTTCCAACATATAATGTCTCTTGAATCAATTTGACTAAGGTAATTAACACTAGTCACTGTACTGTTGTGAGGATGCCTGTAGAAGCAAACCTCCAGAATACCAGATCAGTTATGAGCAGTCATCCCTTGCAAAGCGAACCTGTACATAAAACTCAGTAGACTTTAACTCTCTTCTGCTGTAGTAACTTGCTTCACAAACACATTATCATCCTTAGCAACGTCACAATCAAAAGAACCAATATTCCTGAAAACAGGTCTTGAAATGTATCTCTTCTTATGACAACGTGCTCGCCTCATGGCATTGTGAATGGTAACTAAGTTCACAAACAATTAATAGATCTGCTCCCGAACAACGTTTAACTACTACTAAGAAAACTTCGCGGCAGCTCTCAGTAAGTATAGGCGCTGCCACGACGGATCCTCAGCGATTACCCATAAGCGCAATGTTAAATAATCAGCGGATGTATATCCGCTCCAGCCGATAATAACTTCCGGGAGGAAGCAAGTTACTACAGCATAAGAGAGCTACATTCTGAGTTGTATGTACAGGTTCGCTTTGCAAGGGATGACTGCTCATAACGGATCTGGTATTCTGGAGGTTTGCTTCTACAGGCATCCTCACAACAGTACAGTGACTAGTGTTAATTACCTTAGTCAAATTGATTCAAGAGACATTATATGTTGGAAGACGTTTGCTATTAATGAGCTTGTCGCTACTTCCAATTCTGTTATTTCTATTTCCCCGTCTCCATTATGTATGGTACATGCTGTTTACAGTAAGCGTTAGAAATGTCCTTCGCCATCGTCTTTGCAATGGACACGGCGGCATACCATCCACGCATAGTATTGCCTAAGCACTAGGCACTGCAGCCGCAGTTTTGTGTGAATTTTACACGAAAGCGGTGGGTCCTGGGCAATTTCAACTAGAGTACCACTTTGGTTAACTTTGTTATACTGCTCGGTAAGCCAGCGGTAGATAAGTCGTCTGCGAAAAGAGGGCCGCCAACAGTGTTATTTCCATTACGAAGGAAGGTTTTAATGAGAGTTTGTTCTAAGGTTGATAATCCTGATAACATAAAACGATGTACGGAGAATTGTAGCTTAATTTCAGTTCGTTTCCGATAATTTGCAAAAATGCATTTAAAAATATTAATTTTCAAAGGTCTGTATTGCCCTTAATAGTCAATTTAGGTATAAAGTGTCCTGTATGTTTCCCACTTAATTTTGCATTAGTATACGCCTCGCGAAGTTTCTTGGACGAATCCCGCCCCAACCCATAGGAAATAATTTTCAACACCTAAGTGGCTTTAAAGCACAGTTTAGGCCATGCAGAAGAGCTGTAAAGGCAAGTTATCCGGAGCCCTGATACCCATTGACCTCAATTACCAGTACTGATCCTTAATAAAGTTTTTTTTTTTCAAGTTATAAGTTGTTCATGGTAAAATGAGCACTTTTTAAATCAACCTTTTAAAAAATGTCGCCCAAACCTATNATATTAAAGGGCACACTGGCTGGCATACGCCCCGTAACGTTGGTAACGACTAAGGGAAAGTAGTTCCATGCATTAATGTTGAATTGAAATTGTTAAGTAAACATTTGTAAATACTGAAGTGATTAATTTTGTTTTCTGTTTTTTGTTTTGCATATAAGTGCAAGACTTAGCAAATTTGTAAAATATTTATTTTCCCGATAATTTTACAGTTTCACTTGACCGACACATGAATAAAGTGATCAGGCCCGTGGAAATGTTAATTTTATGTACGGTGGAATAATACACAGTGTGCATACAAGTAAATCTTAATAAGCAGGGCTTTCGAAAGTGCTCAGTTTACTGCGAACAGCCTTTATCAAGATTTTCTTATATGCGTTTATCTGTACTGTAGGACATGATTACTACTGCATCCGAAAAACTGGGGAAAAAATTGGTGGTTGTTATTAACCTGAAGATACTTTTGCTAACAAAACTTACCTCAAATGAAACTGTAAATCATAAGTGAGGCGATTATTTAATGTTTACGTATTTAAAAACAAAATTATCACCACTAATATGAAAAAAATCTCACTTCGAATATTAACCCATAAATAAATATAATGTGGCGTCTAGTTTTATCATCACGAGTATAAAAATCGATATATTTTTTTTCTAAAGAACCAATCTGTGTGTCTATGGCATCCTGTTGTCGCGTCGGCCATTTGACGTGCCTGCTGAAGGAAGTTTCCGGTGAGCTGACGGTTCGGCGAGTTGACGTGTCGGCCATTTGACGTGCCTGCTAAAGGAAGTTTCCGGTGAGCTGACGGTTCGGCGAGTTGACGTGTCGGCCATTTGACATGCCACCATTACCATGACTTATGAATCAGCCCTCGTACTTCCGGTAAAATTACGCACATATAAATTTTAATTGTTCTTTGTCTCTCTCAGTGCACTCTGCTAATGCTTGTAATGTATGATCTCCTACATTTACTTGTTCTACGGATAGTAAAATGTGAGGATCATTAACATAATACTTATCTAATTTTTTCGTCAACATTAACACAAGAAAATCTTACAAAATTTGCTGCTGAAATCCTAACAAACAGTCTGCTTTCAGAATACGTATCATGGACATAGGCCGTTCGGTTTTGAAATAATACAGTGAACTGATTGACAATTGGTAAGACATGATTCAAAAAGTAATGATATGCTTTGAGATACGGGTTTTGGAGATCTGTAAGAGTGATACCACTCACTGCATTCTTGTTTCTCCCTCTCTGAACAGTTCAGAAAGTACACTCCACTGTGGAGAACCCGATTTGCACAATATGATAAAGCTAGCCATCTCATCTTACTTGGAATTAACGTCTTTACCACAGAAAAATGCACATACTTCTGAAATTCTGTCAAAATGCTGTGCGATTTCGGGGAACACGAAAAGTAATTTGAAATGTTGCGCAACAAGGTTTCAGCGCAACTTGGAATTTCACTTGTTGCTGCCATAGCTACAAGATGAGCTGAGTGACATATGCAGCCATTTACAAGAACTTCTGGATTATCGTTCAGCAGGTGCATAGTCAGAGATTACTCGTTACCAAACATAATACTGGCATTGTCAGAGCAGAACCCTACCAAGTTATTTACGTATAGTTCATACATTGCCATGCAAGATTTGCAAATATTTTACAGATCCTACACACTGCCTTCATCGTTGCCAATGGGTACCAAATCCAGAAGTTGTGTTTTAATTTTGTCATCGCAAACGTACTTGACTAAAATAGACAATAACGTATTATTACTCCCCATAAGGCACATCTGGTTGCAGAAATGTTACTACAATGTTGTGTTGTTTAATTTTGTCTGTTTGTAACGTTGTGGTTATGTTCCCAAAGTTACCAATGTTGCAGTCCTCTTAATGTGTAAATTTTGGCTTTCTGTAATGTTGCTGCAATATAAATTGTTTTGGCGTACTGTTGAGTCAATTCAATTACTATCTTCTCAAATGTAAATAATTTCACCAATGTCTTAAACCTTTATACTGTTTTACAATTGCGTATTAATTTATATTGCATGTATTTATGCTATTGTTGCATTTATACACACATATATAAATATATATTCATAAAGTAGTTTTAAACCTGACTAACATTTTATCTTCTGGAAGCTGTGTCGCAATCACCATTATTTGTTTTCTTGATATTCGTAGATTGTGATTTGGGAGTTTTTGTGGAAATAGTGTGAATATGGGTTGCAGATATACAATTTCAAAGTGCTGGATTTTTTGAGGTAAGACTATTTCTCACAAATTAGTAGGCAGAGTTGTTGAAATGTTAGTCTGTATTCCGAAAAAATCTTATGTTAATAATTTTATAGTGAATTGCTAGGTATGAATGTTGCTCGAGTATGTAGATTGTAAAATCAAAAGCAACTTCGTATCTATTTTTTTTTTTTTTTATCCTTTAGTCTTTATCCAGAGTCTGCAGCTTCAACATGCTGTAAAAAAATTTACACGTAGAATTAGATGAACCTCGGCGAAAATCTAGGAATTGCAGTTTATATTTTCATAGTATTCGTAACCCCATTCATACTTCATTATTATATTTCGGCCGTGTTCGACTTTAGGTATAGTCCAGTGTTCAAGCACCCTTGCTTCCTTCACTTATACTTGGCACCATACTTTTATAGTTTGGACAAGTCTTGTTTTCTTCTACAACTGCTGTTAGCCATGTAACCACTTTTATTGAATATATGTTTCGGCACAGAAGAACTTGATGACTGCCGAAATGTATAGGGTTTTAAATCAAGGATTATTATTTTCATAAAGTACTTACAGTGTTATAGTGGAAGCATGTTTGCAAATTAAATAACATTGCGATTATTAACAAAAATATGATTCAGTTAGTAAATTAATGCTGATGTATTTGTCAATAAAAATAATATTGTTAATAATCTTTTAAGTAAAGGTTAATTAGGATTAATAAACATTTCCAAAGTAATATGTACAAATTGAACCTCGAATTTTTGCTACCAGCTTAAACAGCCAAGTGCCATTCTCGTAATTTGTGATTGGTTCTCAAGATCTCGATGTTAAAGGCCTGCCCAAATCTCTCCACCCGTAATTTAAGCCTTATAAAATATTGGGGCAATATTCACCACATATTATATTCAATTGTGTAATTTTTGTCATGCTAAACGTGTTCGCAATTTTATTTACTAGTTTTTTTGTGTTAGGAACAGTGACTGAGTGAAATATTAGGGCCGCTCTTAACAGTGAGGTCTTGAGAGCCGATGTTTACGAATAGCTTTGCATAATACGAATTTATTCTTAATCATTTTCTTAAGGTGCAATTTTCAATCATCATTCGTGTAGTTCAAAATGTTATGCCTACAGAATAGTGATGTTGCCATTAGTCTTTCAATAAAATAATGTTGAATATCAAATGTAACTGTAACCTACAAATTGCCTTTAAAACGGTGGCACTGGTATGCTGCAAGTGTTTGTCAGTAATTCCTCAAAGGTGCGATTTTAAATTTAGTTGCACACGAAGAAATTTTAATAATACTGTTATATTAAAAAGTAAAACATGCATGCATATTACCATGCCTAGTTATATAATTGATTAGCAAATAAGAATTTTAAAAAAATATTTAGTTCCCTGTGAAATTTGTTTAGTGCTATCGATGCTTTTTATATTCTTCGTGTGTTTTTGTCTTTCACTATTCTTAATGAAATCACTCCTTTTCGCACCTAACATCACATTAAACGTCCTACATCTAGATATAGAACGATCTTCTTTCACTGGTTCTACCCACTTGGAAAAATATATTCTATCAACCTACTTTCTGTAAGTAATCTAGTAATAAAGTACGAGTGGAACTCAAAAACCGGAAGTAGCTTGTGCTGTTAGAAAAACTGTAGAACAAGATTTTATAAAATCTTATTAACTCTAAATCTATTGGAAGATTCAAAGCTAGCGCAGTATACTTCGTTGGCGTGATAAGAAAACCTCTCAATCTGCTGATTGTTTAAAAAAAGTCAATAGAAGTGGTGCTGCATGTAAAGTCGGCAATATAAGAAAACCTCACTCTGCTCCGATTAATTTTAATGTACGAATGGCTTTATTTTTTTTTTCTGTTTTATGAATACCAGTGGCATACTAGAAAGTTGCTACATTAACTGTGTTTATCACTTTTCGCAGCNCCCCTAAGTTTTAAATTTCGCTATGCGTAGCGAAATTATGCTATGGTTGGCAACACTGCATTTGCAGTATGAGACGACCGCGACCACCTTCCGTTTCTCAATTGATTTCGCTGCCCAATAATATCAGTAACGTCAGCTATTGTTCCGATACTACTGACGAGTACTGGTGATCACTGTCACTTTTGTTTTGCGTGCCGCTGGGCGGCACCCTGCAAGGAACTATATTGCCTACCGAAAGTTCTGATTTTACTGATGCTGCAGAGTTTATACAGTGTCAGTGAAACACAATTTTGGGGGGCGACTTAAGTTGTTATAGGTTCTCCGAGATATATCAAATGTGCATATGGCAGAAACATTAAAAACAAAATTGCCATTACTGAAATTTCGAACAAAAGCCATACAAAAATAAATTCAAAACAGAGTTATATGTTGTTAGAAATATTGCCTTTCTGTTGTCAAACAATTATGAATAAACACTGAAGAGCCAAAAAAAAAACTGGTACACGTGCCTAATATCATGTAGTGTCCACGCGAGCAGAAGTGCCGCAAGACGACGTGGCATGGACTCGACTAACGTCTGACAGTATGCAGGAGGCATTTCACACCATGAATCCTGCAGGGCAGTCCACAAATCCATAGCAGTGTGAGGCGGTGGAGATATCTTCTGAACAGCACGTTGCAAGTCATCCCAGATATGCTCAATAATGTTATTGTCTTGTGATTTAGGTGGCCAATGGAAGTGTCTAAAGTCAGAAGACTGTTCCTGGAGCCACTCGGTAGCAACTCTCGACGTGTGGGGTGTCGCACTGTTCCTCGGAATTGTCCACGTCCGTCGGAATGCACAATGAACATGAATGGATGCAGGTGATCGGACAGGATGCTTACATATCTGTCACGTGTCAGAGTCGTATCTAGACATATCAGGGGTCCCATTTCACGCCAACTGCACACGCCCCATACCATGGCAGAGCATCCACCAGCTTGAACAGTCCCCTGTTGACGTGTAGGGTCCATGGATTCATGAGGATGTTTCCATATTCCCGTACACGTCCATCCGCCCGATACAATTGGAAACGAGACTCGTCATACCAGGCAACATGTTTCCAGTCATCAACAGTCCAATGGCGGTGTTGGCGGGCCCAGGCGAGGCGTAAAGCTTTGTGTCGTGCAGTCAACAACGATACATGAGTGGGCCTTCGGCTCCGAAAGCCCATATCAATGATGGTCCGTTGAATAGTTCGCAAGCTGGGACTTGTTGATGCCCCAGCATTGAAATCTGCGCCAATTTGAGAAAGGGTTGCAAGTCTGTTACTTTTAATGATTCTCGCCAGTTGTTGTTTGTCCCGTTCTTTCTAGATATTTTTCCGGCCACAGCGATGTCGAAGATTTTATGTTTTACCGGATTCCCGATATTCATGGTACACTTGTGAAATGGACGTATGCGAAAATCCAAATTTTATTGCTACCTCGGAGATGCTATGTCCCATCTCTCGTGCGCCGACTATAACACCTCGTTCAAACTCACTGAAATCTTGATAACCTGCCATTGTAGCAACAGTAACCGATCTAGCAACTTTGTAAATTTTTTTTTTTACTAACTTCTCTAAAACTAAGTGTTATATGAGCCCGCGGTAGGGACGTGAGTTAAGTGCGTCTCGGGGCTAAGCCCCATAAACCCTACAAGGAAGGGAGTATCATGCAAGGAGACATGCATCACGGCAAAGAGGGATTGGGCTGCCATGGCCAGATTGTGGCCATGACAACCTCCCTAAGTGTACTTATAGCTAAACTATAGTTAGAAGAGAAAGGGAAAAACCGGCATAGTCACCTTGAAAACCCTTTCGACAGGAAAGAATTAAAAATTGTTTCATGCATTATCATGTTTAACAGGAAATGCTACAGGTGACAGAGGATAGGAATCATCCTCTTTATTATGATAGGATGAAAGTGCTAATAGAGAGGGGGCGGGAACTTTCTTTTGATGGGCGCTGGGTTTAACCAGAGTAACACTTGCGCATCACTCTGGTGGGGGGAGAGCGCAATTATGCAGGTCCCCCCC
>NQII01001124.1:57475-139622 GCA_002778355.1 Clitarchus hookeri | reverse complement strand
CGCTGGGTTTAACCAGAGTAACACTTGCGCATCACTCTGGTGGGGGGAGAGCGCAATTGGGCAGGTCCCCCCCGAATCCGGATCCCCAGTAGATCCTGAAACTTAAACGAAAAATAGAATTAGCTGTCGGCGAGTGCCAGCAAGCTAGCACAAACCGACTTTTTCATAATCCTTAGCAAGATGGTAATTTGCCTGAGAGAAGAGGTTAGTCTTGGGCTACTTAACCTAAACTTAAGTTAAGTCCACGAGAACTGTTCAAGTACTATGAGTCAAGACTCTTAGAAACATGAGATGAATTATGCTAACATTATATATTATATGCAGCCTGTAGCCATCGGTAGGATTACTCCCGTATGCTGACTGAAGGTCAGGCACACAGACATACAGCGCTGCTGATAAGAACTATAATAAATACATATATTGCATCCAGAAGGGATGAAAAAGTTGTCTAATAATATGAGTCAACCAGCTATAAAGTGGTTGATAGTTGAGCTATTATATCTTATAGAGTCTGCAGTCATCGTTAGGATCTAGCAACTTTGTCAGATGCTTGTTGTCTTATATAGGTGCTGCTGACCGCATCGTGTTACTCTGATTGGTTCCATACCTCTGTTATTTGCATGCACACAACTACACCAGTTTTTTTGGCTCTCCAGTGTGTATATTTTATAAACGTAATAATTTTTTAATCTCAAGCTAGAAATTAGATTATGCTTAAATTCATAATTTAATTCATTTTACTTTATTTTACTGAATGCCACTGCCAGCGTTCCGAAACGCTGAAGTTACTAGTCAACAAAATATTTACTGATTACGGCTGGCTTTTCCCTTATTGCTGTCGAATGCAGATGTACCCTCTGTGATTTCAGTGATCATCAGTAGTAATGGAAGACTTCCCTGGTCGTCTATAGATCATGCACTCAGCATCTCTTAGTAGTTTTCCAAACCGTTACTCCAAAAGTATATCAAAGTAACAGCGAGTACGAGCTAAGGAAAGCAAGAGTAAACATGGTTTTGGAACGAGCAATATATAAATAGCATTCTGTGTTTACAAATTTGTACCGATTGAGCAACCAATACAAATTCGGAAATATAATTATCACTTAGCTCAAATTCTTTTTTTTTAATTATATAAACAGCTATTTTTGCTAAGTATAATAATAAATATTACTTCTGAAAATGGAACTTTATAAATGTTAACATTTAAATAAAAATACAAATTTTATCACTTGTCATTTGTAATTTTCTAGTGTGTCTGTAATCAAAATGTCCACATTTCCTTCCAGTTTTTATTTTTTATTTTTTTTATTTTTTTTTATTTTAGTTAACTTCCAGACACTTTCAGTTTTCTTTCATTACTCACAGAAATAGTGAGTGTAATAATTTTACTCCAGCAAAATGCTCTGAGTGATTACTTCACAGTTTTGAGACACTGCCAAGAGTGAGTATAACATTTACTCTATGTGTTTTGGGGCAGCCAAGGAGAAACATTTAATCGCAGAGTATTGTGTTGGAACACCGCCCTGCTACTGCGAGTCCCCACGGTAGTAGGGGGTGGTTGTATCGTACTGTCCAAGATGGTTGATCGGTGAACATGACCTGCGTCTTGCAGGACAATAGAGAGTAGCAGACTATTGGCATGCTTTCACCATGTGCAGTGGTGTCCACACGGCATCCATTTCGAATAGTCTATGATTTCTCTGATNGACTATTGGCATGCTTTCACCATGTGCAGTGGTGTCCACACGGCATCCATTTCGAATAGTCTATGATTTCTCTGATACCTGCGTTGCTTCTGTGGCACAATCTTGATTTTGTCGGGAGGAAAGGTATTTTACATGTCAAAAATTTGAAGCAGGTTGAATAATTTGTAAAATTGATCACAATTGTAGGATATGGGGATAGGCTTATGCCACATGGAAGGGCGACACAAGACGGTGCTCGGCCTGTTGGTTGGCCAGGAGCTATGTAGTGAAGGAGTGATTAAACAAAACGAAGGGAATATGGGGTGTTGGGAAATATGTACCTGTGTTACCCAACAGGTTCTATTCCTGGCTGGATGATGATGGTGTGATGGTATAGCTGATACTGTGATAATTTATCCCATGGTCGTACGACCAATGATCCAGACAGAGACGTATCCTCTAAGTTGCTTATCATATTAGTTAGCTCCCAAAGATGCACTTGTACTACTTTGAAGGACTATTACAGGCTGATCGGCATGCCTTAAACATTTTGGAAAATTTGCTCACACACTCAGATGTCCCATGCAGTTGAAATTAAGACCCTGATTAAGGTTGTAGCCAAATGGTGGGTTACTGCAGTCCCATTCCCCTAAATTCACAAGGCGACATTTGTAAGATTACACACTAGTAGGATGTACTCGCAAATGTATTTTCCTGTGCTGTTTACACTGCTTTCGCGTACACTAAACAAATCAAAGTATGTGGGCCCTGGTCTTAATCCCCTCAGGAAGGCTACGTGGAAAAGATGTGAGTACATGGTCATGCATGGATGAAATTACTTTGAAAATTTAAGCTTCCCCAGGCAATGCAATTCCTGGAGGCGAGGTGGCATCTCCATGTACGAAAAGCAAAATTTTCCAGAAATTAACAGACTTTCATGTGTGAAGTGATAAGTTCAAACACTTGAAACTGCTTGAAGCCTGAGTACACTTGCCAGTCTCCACGAGTCTCTGGTTCTGACTGAATTGTGGGTGGTGTGTGCCGGTTGCCCTGCAGTCTGTGCATGCCAAAACTATGCAAAGCACCTCAACTAAACGTATAATTAACTAAGAACATAATTTTGGCACACACTTAAAATTACAAATAACACTTTAACACTTAAATCACTTCAATAAAATTTAAAAATTACAAAAAGTGAACTACAGAAATGAAATTCCTTTTCACATTCCTGAATTAATAAAATACAAAAAGGCTCATAATGATAGGGTCACCTCTCACACAAAATTCACATATTTGTGTTTATTAATTGCCTTTGCTGTTGCTGTATGTGATGTCCTTNTAGGGTCACCTCTCACACAAAATTCACATATTTGTGTTTATTAATTGCCTTTGCTGTTGCTGTATGTGATGTCCTTGGTGCAGTTGAAGATGCACCGTGGGACAGTTGGTCTAGAGATATCATCCTGCGTGATCTTAGGCACATATACAATAAACATGGTTTATTTTGCATTATTTCATTATATTATGACACACAGTATAATTTTCTTGGGAAAGCCACACAATTTATAAAAGTGTTTTGCATGCAAAGAGAGCTGTAAAAATTATTAAGTGTAAAAAACAGCAGCACTCATGTAGACATATTTTTAAGAGTGCAAAATTTTTACGATTGATGTGAACCACACGTCCATGAGATCCTTGTGCCCACTCTGACTGCCGCAGTCATAACTATACCAGCTATACCGGGCCGCACCAACCACATCACAACAAGAGTGCGTAGTGCAGGTCAACAAGAACGGAACTTGCACCTTCTTGCCGACAAGGATTACATAACTCAAGTGACCGCCCTACTCATTTATTACAAGAGGTAACTCTTTTTATAAATGGGTAGGCAATCTGAAACGGTGTTTACCTCAAAACCACAGCCATTGAGAGTACTAGCAATTTGNTCTTTTTATAAATGGGTAGGCAATCTGAAACGGTGTTTACCTCAAAACCACAGCCATTGAGAGTACTAGCAATTTGCAGTTGCTTTGTAGCAGCTCGCACCACGACCTATGACGCAACGCACCACCAAGTGGCATCGAACTGGCTTGTAGGCCGAAGTTGAAGTGATAAGTGCCCGAAAATGTCACCCAGTAGTGTACAGAATTTTTACAAAAACATTAAACACTGTCACTGCATTCACAGCTACAGTCAGGGGTGTGTTACATTGTATTAAGAGCAATCAAGCATGGCATTCCACACACTGTTGCCCAGGTGGATTCGTCCATCCCTTCAGGAGACAGCAACCTGGCAACACTGTAGCAAGAAAACATACATATTTAACATATATTTATATAAGAGCAGTTATGTTTTCTAAAAGGGAGATTGCCTATAAACGCCTCCATCCTTGTAACATGTCATTTAGTGTGGCGACAAGCCCCGTCAACTTCACAACTTCAATCTTAGTATACATTTGTTAGTAAATGGGGGTGTCACCAATGTGTTAATCTAATTTATACAATTTTTCACCATTGCAATCATATCACATAGTGTTCATGTTATGTTTCATCATATGCTGTTTGACTTCGCTTCTTGTGACTCGTGACAGAAACCGAGGTCACATGGCCAGTTCGTCTCAGCACTCGGACCAGACCGGCGGTGTTGGTCACCCACTCTGCGAGTCCCCTTGGTACCATCATTTTGACTGTAATCACTTAACTGCAATATTAAATTAATTGATCAGAACATTAATTTTATTTCTTATAAGTACCAAAGGGAGAGCTGCCTGCCCTCTCACCAGAAGACTTAACGCTATCGCGTATCAACATAATACCACGTTTATTTCCTGCAAAGCTCACCGGCAGGCCATAAGAGCTACGTTAATTTCCATGCATTATTCACCTGTAAGCAAGCACAGTGAATAAACTAATTTACAAAGTTCCATTTGTGTCGATTAATTGTAGATAACTACACCCTTTGTAGCATCACCCACAATTTCAAAGTATATTTCAGGCGTACGAGACGGCCAACAGTATCATCATAAGGTATAAATAGCATGAAAGTAAGTACGTGACAACATCATCAACAAACTGATGGATATATCCAGGGCCCCCTGGGCCGTCGACTGAACGACCCTCATCAATAACTCTCCACTGGGCTATGGCGCCGAGCAATCCTACACTCAACCACACTGGGTAACCTCGACCACGTCACAATTTACATGTGACTACATGTATTTATAATAAATGTCTTCATTACTTATATTCCTATCCAAGAACAGTAATTTATTTGTGAAAAAATTAATGTATCACATGTATAACACCAGAATTAAAACCCATCAACATATTCTCACTAAAATTAAACTTGGTATAATTATGGCCTTCAACTCTGGCAGTCGTTCTAAAAAAAAATGACTTCAGCAAGAAATTTGTTTCTGAACCCAAAACTCTTTAAAAAGTAGCTGAAGAATTTTTATGCAGAACTTGCTTTCTATTCAGTAGAAGAAAACTTAAATAAAAATAAGATCAAGTTTATAATTATATTCAGCACATGCTTTGTATCCTTTTCTACCTTTTTTGGTTTCAGTCTAATGAAACGGCTTTCCTTGGTACTGGTAGCCTACCATATGATGCGTGTCGCATCCCTCCTTCCTTAGCCAATTATTCCCACCGCTCCTTGCACAGCTATGATGTGTCCTCTATTGTGGACTCGCAGTGCCCCGAACAAGCAGACGGCTGCCCCTTCTGACTCTAGAGCCGATGCAGCCTGTTGGGAGTACACCCCTTCCGGCATACTCTTATGGCACCACTGGATTCAATTGGCCATCCTGCCTTCATGCCCTCAAGATGTTACTTTTGAGGTCATGATGATTCGGACTGGCTGATTACATCCAGAAGAGTCCCCAGCAATAATACCGCCAGGGAAATGAATGCAAAGAGGGGACATAGCCGTTCCCATAAACCAGTAACCCCAATTGCTCTCTTCATTCAGTATTCTCACTCTCGTACGTGTGTTATATGTAAAGGGCAAATGTGACGACTGTGCAGGGAAAAATCTAATACAATGTGCCACTACACAATAGTGCTCATCACTAATGAAAGTCAAGTTAGCTTTTTTAAATCACCGTGGAGTATAGCTACCCAACACCCCAGTTCCGAAAAAGTGGTCTCACCCATGATGAACCATATTTTAGCCACTCCCAAAATCTGAAAACACAAGGAATTTTTCTAAAAACCCTTTTAATTAATATAGTGCTGATTTGCATAGCAATGAACCAAGCAACTGACCTCGAGAGACAACTCCAATTTATATAATAAATATGTTTCTACCAAGTTTTCTTGACAACTTTTATTTTTTGTGAGTTATATTTATTTATGTAATTTATGCAAAAAGGAATAATAAATTTTATTATCAAGGGTTATAAGTAAGTAATTAATTGTTTTCCTTTCAACGGACGACCTCCATCTGGGCTCACGCTATGATGATTACTTTGGTTTGTGCCCATTAGTGGATGGACGGGCATCCATGCTGTTCCCGAAACTACAACTTTTTGTGATGTAATAATTTAGCTGGAATAGTTTTTCATCCTTGTAATTTAAATTTAATATTTTAAGTCCAATCGCTTCACGCTCGTATTAACTGCTTCCTGTGTAAAACCTATTCATGTAAGTTACTGTACCACATTATGTAACACAATTGGAGATTACTGTGCAATTGGGTGTTTGAGATGCGTTGCCAAACAGTCTCATCCTGCTTAACTTGTGTTCTGAAAGGGCCAACGCCCTCTGTAGGTTGGCATAACTGGATTACTCGTGAACTTCATCATCTGTACAATGGGTGACTCCAGGAGCGGACGCTTTAGCCGTCGGCCTACTCCCTCCCTTTTTTATGCTCTCCGATAGCTGGCACCAAATTATAATATGCTTTAACTAAGTTTTAACGTAACAGAAAAACATCTTCTGTTTGCTCCTGAAGCCACGACGTCCCATCACACGCTCAAGAAGACGAAGAGGAAAAAAGTTGAATAACATTATTTATTTATATGAATAACCGACTTATATATATTGTATTTAACAAGATATGTTCACTGTGAAACCTTATATTATGTGGTTGTATGACTCGTCCAATATCTATATCCTATCATTGAAAGAAAATAGATCAAATGGATGCGACAAACAAACAAATAATGTTAAAATTTTTCAGGTAGTTGGTCTAGGTAAATCGATTAGTTTCATTATTAATTCCCAAGTCCTCGGACAATGGCATTTCAAATCTTCAATTTAGTCCTTTTATTTCTTGTAATTTAACAACACGCTCTAAAATTGTTAGCACCAAAAAATAACATTGTAGGATAGTCACTCAGTAATGCACCTAGCGGTTTTTTGAAAATAAACGCATAATTTAATAATCATAAGGTTCTACACAATTGAAAAGTTAAACAGTATGCGGTAGTGTTTGAGAACAAATTTACACACACAACATTGATGTATTTCTTTTTTCTTGCTGATAGACACAAATTTGAAAAAGAAATGAAATTAATTAAATGCCAATTTTATTTTTAATTTTGAAAAACAGACTTCAAAAATACTTTTTGTTATTTACTTAATTATGATGTGGAGTTCTTATTGCCAAGAACCCTACTGCCTACTGCTTAAGTTTTCAATTGTTTTCTTTTTTAAATGTTTTCATCTATTATATAAACATTACAGTCACGTGAAAGTGCATATTTTGTGGATGACGGAATATACCCGTGTTATTTGTTGTTATCATGGCTTGTGTATAAAAACCATCTGGTCTTGGCGGCGATTGTGAAAAGTGATAATTAGTGGACTAGTGTTAAAACTAGTGTTAAATTCGTTCAAATGGTGAGGTTATGATTTAATTTCACATGAATTTGCAATTTTAGGTAATTATCCAGAGTGGTAATTCCTTACGGTTGCTCAGGCCAATGCAACCCACAATCGTTACTTGGCAGTTTCACCTACCTCATAAGCTAGTTCTGCCAAACGCAACAAAAAGCAAATGTTTACGACTACGTTGGTAGAAAAATCACGCTTCACAATCCATATTTTCTATGTTATTAAACAAAATAACAATAATACATAGTTCACTGTTATGTAAACATAAGTTAGAAAATATCCCCCACAATTCTAATGGTGAAATTAAAATTAGGTAATTATCCAGAGCAGCGGCTTTTCTGTAAAAAAAAAAAAAAACCGAAAAGTAGTATATTTCCACTCTACTAATTACTCAGAACACGAATATACTACGGGGATTAACTCCACAATGAGTGAATCATTTTTTTACATTTATAAATTAACCATGGTTGTAGGGTTTTAAACTAACCTAGGATTGTTGTGTTTTAAACTAACCTATGAATTTAGTCTAATCTAGCATGTAAGGGATTTAAAGGAACTGTAAAACACCGGAAGAATATGAATTAACTCACCTAGGTAGGCGGCGGGTACAATTCCTCTGCCCTTGGGCAATTCAACTGTTGTACACCTTACCTCACTCGACGAAACAAGTAACACCTGCCACATAGGCGAATATTATGCACAGAAGCACTCGTTCATAGGCGAATATTACGTACAGAAGCATTTGTTCTTGCACTCTTTAGTTTTTAAATCGGTTGGATTCGGACGTCACAACTCATGCCCGCAATGACACAACTGCACTGTGGAGCATCTCAACTGCCTCAAAAATTTAGTTACAATGACGTCTTACAACCGTGGCAATGACATCAAAGACCCACAGCCAATAAGGTGACGGCACGAATCATGGCGTCCGACGTAAAGAAAGCGGCAAACTGCACGTACTTTTAACTATTTTATTTAATACGTTCTACTTATTTTAACATTACGCCCTCCTGAATATTAACAGGGTAAGCTGTGCAGAACCCATTAGTGCTACTTTTGTTGGTAATTATCAAGTTTAATGACTTCTACAAAAAAAAAAAAGAAGAAGAAACCCGGAAAATGGTATATTTCCATTCTACTAATGACGCAGAACACGAATATACTAGGGGCATTAACGTCCAACTAATTTTGCAATATGTGCCCACCTAACCTAACAGAACCTAATCCCACAATGGGTGAATCACTATTTTACATTTGTAAACTAACGTAGAATTATAGGGTTTTAAACTAATCTAGGTTTTTTAGGGTTTTAAACTAACCTAGGATTGCAGGGTTTTACACCAACCTAGGTTTTTTAGGGTTTTAAACTAACATAGGATTGTAGGGTTTTACACTAACGTAGGATTTTAGGGTTTTAAACTAACCTACGAAATTAGGATTTTAGGGAATTAAAGGAACCGTAAAACACACCGGAAGAATATCAATTAACTCACCTTGGTAGGCGACGGGTCCTTGGCCAATTCAACTTTACCTCACTCTATGAAACACCATGATTTACTAAAACGCCACATAGGGGAATATTACGCACTGAAGTCCTCATTCATAGCCGAATATAACGCACTGAAGCACTTGTTTATAGGTGAATATAACGCACAGAAGCACTTGTTCTTGCTTTCTCTGTTTTTAAATCCGTCGGATTGAGACGTCGCAACTCACCCCGGCAACGACACAACGGCTACTGAGCTTTTCAAAAAATTCCGTTGAAATGTCATGTGACGCGTCACCGTGACGTAACAATACCCACAAGCCAATAAGGTGACGGCAGGAATCATGACGTCACCAAAAATCTTGGCTGCGAACTGCTCGTACTTTTAACTATTTTATTTAATACATTCTACTTATTTTAACGAGATGCCCTCCTAAATATTAACAAGGTAAGCTGTGCAGAATTCATTAATGCTACTTTCATTTATCTAGGACGTTTCCTTCAGAAAAGTCACTAAACTGGATAATTACAGAAATTTTGAAATAGGCCAACGTATATTTTATTTATTTATTTGTTTGGCTAGCCTCCGTAGTTTCTAGTGCACTCTAGAAAGGAGTTGTCAATGTTCATTTTAGTTTATCTTAGCATCCTTCATACATCCAGGTCAATTTGTATTCTGATTTGTCAGATTATATACATTATATTAATGGTATACATAGTAATAATACCATAATAAAATAAGCATTTAACTAAATGAGAAAATATGCATAATACAAGGTAAGAGTGCATAGCTTACATGGTAAATTATTACAATTAATAAGAAAGTATGTAAATGTATAAGCAATATAACAGTTTGTCATCCAAGATATATAAATACACTTATGTTTTAGCAGTAAAAGCAGTGAATATTAATTTTGGTTACAATTAATAAGAACAACTCACGTGCCTTACAATGAGGTCCTACTTTCATCAAAAACATTCTTCTACAGAATAGCATGCCATTTTTAAGAAATTTTTTTTTAGTTCTGTTTTTAATTTATTNTTCATCAAAAACATTCTTCTACAGAATAGCATGCCATTTTTAAGAAATTTTTTTTTAGTTCTGTTTTTAATTTATTATAGTTGCTTATAATTAGTTGTGACATAGTGATTATGTGGTATGTTAGTTAATACTGCCAATAGATTTTGAACTGCGGTAGTACTTTGAGTGTCTCTAAATACTGTGCATTTCAAGTTTTAGGTAATTGTATAGAATTGCGGTTTTTTTTTTTAAGGCGACATAGTAGACCCACATATAATGTTATTTTTTTTTATCTTAGTTGTTTTCCTAAGTACCGATTCCAAAGAGTTGAAGAATATTTTTATATTACAAGTTAGGAGTGTTCTATACAACACTACTGCAATTAAGTTTAGTGATTGTATTTCTATGCCAGTAGCTTCAGAACATTTTTATCNTTCATCAAAAACATTCTTCTACAGAATAGCATGCCATTTTTAAGAAATTTTTTTTTAGTTCTGTTTTTAATTTATTTTTGTTGCTTATAATTAGTTGTGACATAGTGATTATGTGGTATGTTAGTTAATATTGACAATAGATTTTGAACTGTGGTAGTACTTTGAGTGTCGCTAAATACTGTGCATTTCAAGTTTTAGGTAATTGTATAGAATTGCGGTTTTTTTTTTAAGGCGACATAGTAGACCCACATATAATGTTATTTTTTTTTATCTTAGTTGTTTTCCTAAGTACTGATTCCAAAGAGTTCAAGAATATTATTTCATATTTCAAGTTAAGGGTGTTCTATACAACACTACTGCAATTAAGTTTAGTGATTGTATTTCTATGCCAGTAGCTTCAGAACATTTTTATCCAGACACGAGGAATTCAAGTCAAATTTACAACATGCAATAGATATTTTGACATATTTACAAGCACTGCTATGTTTATAATTTGTTCTACAGGAGTCAGCAGCAAGGTAGTAGTTTTTTTGTTGGCAGTAATGAATCTCATTACTTGTCAGCCGATGTTCTGATAGAAAGCAAATATCTATATCATGTTCATGTAAAGCACTTTCAAGATTTGCCTTATTATTACGCAGACTACAAATATTTTGGTGAAGTAACCAACAGAACCAATTTCAAGTTTCTTATTAGGTTCGTTTTTGCTAACCCTTAAATTTACGACCTGTATTTGACATGGTACAAGGTTTACCCTGATTTGACAAAATTTTCTTCAGCCAAAGCAATAGAAAAACATAACTCAGTTTTTTGGATACAGATCATAAGCAATTGGAATGACTATGTTCTGTTTAGATTTAGATTGCATAATATTTACAATTTGTTTTGTGACGTTCCCTTTATCTTTAGAGTTTGTGTGAAGTCCCGTGGGTTGTGAATAAGTCTCTTGGAAGAATGTACACATCTGTATCATTAACAAAGTGAAATTTTGAGCAGAAATTTTAGATAGAGAGAGAAGATATCACCGACCCTCCCCTCCCAGTTTACCACAGAGTTCTCACTGAGGTAATGTCTTCTGGATATGTTGCATGCTGCTACTCTCGTATGCTGAAGAGAGGGCGGTAGGGTTTTCAGCTTCTTCACTGCTGTCGAAGCTTCATTTTTGTAGACGTCATTTCCTCCAGTGTAGATTACAACCGGGTCCTCATTTGTAAGATTCTCAGCATTTTCTACACAGTGCTTTGTGACTTCAGTGAGAATGCTACCTGGCTTAACCATCCCAAAAACCTGTGTGTAATTTTTTTGCCACTGAACTTTCACCTCTGCTGCTAAGCCTCTTCTTTGGCTTGCTGAGAATATTAATTTTTTTTTTTCAGGCCGGCAATTTTGTGTGTGAGGTGACAATGGGAACATTTACATGGTTATGTTTACATATGGCTGTACTTCGCCTCTCCTTGTTCCAACTTTTTGTTCNGTGACAATGGGAACATTTACATGGTTATGTTTACATATGGCTGTACTTCGCCTCTCCTTGTTCCAACTTTTTGTTCTTTTTCATTCACATTTTGTAGACCAACAAACTTATTTTTAGTCAATATTTCTTTTCTCTGTTGGGTACATAGTCAATTTATTTTTACAACTGTCAACCATGTGGCATTATTTGTATTGTTTTTGTCTACATCTTTGGCACGTTTGTTTGTGGCCTGAAAGATTTCAATTTCCTCTTGTAGCAATTTTATTATTTCCTTCAGGGTTTTTTTTTTCTTAGTGAAGCTGTTGTACTGCATTACTTTACACCATGATCTATTAACTGTGTTTCGGCTTGGTGCTTGGTGGTTGCTTGTCTGAAACCCTTTAACTTCTTCTCGTAGCATCTCTGTTGTTTTCTGCAACGAGTTATTTTCCTGGGTCAGCTTGTTAATTATTGTTTGCAAATCATTTATTATGATACTACCAGCCAACATATTGTTATTGACCACTTGTTCACTTGTTTCGCCATTTTCTACAGAGCACTTTGCGCACTTCCAGTCATCTTGCGGAATGTTCCCCGAACCAACATTACTACATCTTGAAAAAGGAAACCATCTATCTCATTTTTCACAAAAAATGCCCTTCCTCACTATTCTCGTACACTTTTCGCAGTTATGATCTAATACTACTGAAACTTTTGACGAGANCAAAAAATGCCCTTCCTCACTATTCTCGTACACTTTTCGCAGTTATGATCTAATACTACTGAAACTTTTGACGAGAAACTCAATCTGAACACTTCACTTGGCGCCAAATGGAAATATGTTTACAATTGCATACAGAACATCAGTCCAGAATAGCATACTTGAGGTTAATTAACACATAAATTACAATACCATACAAAACAAAGAGAAGTAACAAAAATTGGTGTTGATTCAAAATGTAGATGTAAACTTTGTGAATTGACAAGTTGCAGCTCGCCTCCCACCAAGGCAAACCGGGTTCAATCCTCTGTCGCGTCACTCCCGGACTTTTACATGTTGGAATCATGCTGGTCATTGCTGCTGGTGAGCGGGTTTTCTCTGGGATCTTCCGTTTCCCCTCCCTTTCATTCTGGTGCTGCTCCATTCTCACCCCAATCACTCTCATCGGCTCTCAAGACCTCGCTGTTAAGTTGCAAGGTAGAAAGGATAACAACTCGCCTACATAAATGTTCAGCTAGAAAGGTACAGACAGGGTAGGTAGTGGAAGTGAAGAAAATCTGGAACATCAACTGCTAGCAGCAGGACAGTTTTCCTTTACCGGATCGAGTAGATCCTCTTCCACGAACATTTGTGCATCAGCCTGTCCAAGTCCAGTACCTGGTACTTCCTCATCCACTAACAGAAAGAAACATTTAATCAATGATTATGTGCTTAAGACAACTGAAGAGCAAAAAAGAAACCTTGACAAGGCAGTGTCAATTTTTTTTTCTTTGCTGCGAATGTACCTTTTAATGTTGCTGAACTCGATAACTCCAAGGAGGAGATGATCCAGATATTCTCGAGACTAAGCACCATCAGCAAAATACATCGGTGGGAAGCTTTTGCATGATGCTGCTGAACAAATAGAGCTACATCTGGTAGGAAAAGTACAAAATTGCACTTTAACAGTAACATTGGATGGATGGTCAAGCATTAAGAATGGCCCAATTCAAGCCGTCACGATCCGTACAGAGACAGAAAGTTACCTTCTTTAAGTCTACGATGCAGGGTCATAGAAAAAAACGTCGGAGCAGAGTGCAGCAATATACAGGCAGCAATGAAAGAATGCCAAGAAAACTTACACAGCAGCATCTTTGCAGTTGTTACTGATGATGAGAATAAAATGGGCGAAATGTGGGAGATTTTGAAAGAAAAACATCCAGATCCAATCACCTATGGCTGTTGAGAACATCTTTTGAATTTAGTTGAGAAAGATGTATGTATCTCCTGAAACAGTTATGGGTCATACTGTGGAACTGTAAAAGTATTTTCGGAATGTTCATCAAGCATTAATAGTTAAAACCAAGCAGTGACTTCTTACCCAAAATTAAAAATAACCGCTCTCTACATATTTTTTTACATGAAATATTTCAATGATACAAATTCTTTGTCCACTATTCTTGTTTTCTTTAAAATTAAATACTTTGCCCTATGATTTTTTGATACAATCTTCCAACCTAATAGTTTCTAATCCATTGACTTGATGCGTCACACGTATCCTGGTTTAAGCCAACCTTGTAAACTGATGTACATTAATGTACTCTTACCCAAGATAGTTGGTGATTGTTTTCGTTGTAAAGGATTTTTGGTTATTTATGAATTCATAATTAATTACAATAAGAATATTAAACGAGGGTTACTTCCACCCAGGTTAGGAACAAAACGAGTTTTCTTATGGGAGACTTTGGCATAGGGAAATTTTTCCGCCGCTATGTGCGCAGTGTTCCAAAGAGGTCACTTATAATTAACATTTTTAGCTATGTGAACAATAAAAAAAGAAATATTTTACTTAGTTGCAAAGTTGTTTTATATTTGATTGATGATTAATGCAAATTTTTTATTTATTAACATTGAAAATAGAGAAAATTTGGTATGCATGCTATACTAGCGCTTACCTAGTGGTGAAAAATTTTAGTTGCCAAACTGAAAGCATTGAGCTTCCCAACCTCAGGAGAATAAACCTTAATTAAGCCTATGTTAAAAAAAATGTTCTGATGTTTATTAAGAAATGTAAGCTGCAATAAGATTTAATTTGAAGAAAATAAAATTACTGTTGCTGTCTTTGTAAAATGAATTTAATATTGAAGGAAGGAAATTGTGCCTGTTAACTTTTACTTTCGTATGTTACTATTACCACATTTATCATTAAATATAATTTTGGGTAAGGTCACAATAGTTTCTGGGCTTTGCGCATAATTAACAACTTAGCTGCGATTAAATGCACCAAAATTTGAAGTAGTGGAAATCTTTTAAAACTGGCAAAATTATGAATGTGTTCAAACTGAGTTAAATTCAAATTTTACAAGTTTTCTAAAATTTTGGATGTCCTGGTCTTTGCTTCCTTCCATACCATGAACTCAAATCATTGACTAATTAACTTGGCGAGTAAAAAAGTGAATCCAAAAAGTTCAGAAAACCTGACATTTTCTTGATTAAACAAAATGACTGGTGTAACGATAAACCACAAAGCAATAGAAATGGTAGGCGTAATTTCACCCATGAAGCCACCTCCTCACATTGCTGAGCCTTGGGGAAACTAAAAAATTTAAGTTAGGGGTTTTGAAGGACCTTTTCCTCCAGTTCATACCATCTGTAACGCTTAAAAACCTTAATACTTACGTTGGCCTAGGCATCTCAAAAGCTAAGTTATTGCAAAGACCTCTACACTGATATAGTGTGTCATGTTAAANTCTTACGTTGGCCTAGGCATCTCAAAAGCTAAGTTATTGCAAAGACCTCTACACTGATATAGTGTGTCATGTTAAATTTCAAGTCAAGAGGGACACGAAGATACCCAAGGACTTTGGAAGTCCTTGTGAAAACTGAAACTGTAGATTAACATGGAAAAAACTAGCTGAACAATGATAGTGCTAAGCTGATTTAATTATTGTGCTGTGTAAAAAGGAAGATTACATCACTTCAAATATAAAATACAAGATCTTTGCAACAAAACTATTGCATAGAGCAAACAACATATTTCAGAATATAAAATTTATTTTAAAAAAAATTTTTTTATTTAAAAATTGGTTTAATAACGTATAAAATGAAAGGTGATATTTACAAATATGGTAATTTTGGTGGTCATGAATAATTAGTGTAGCAGTAATAAAATTAAATAAATGTTAACTTGAAGTAAACAAACTAATAAATGAATCTGGGTGCATGGCACATTTGTATGTTCCTTATTATGCCTTTATAATTATTTGTGTAGTGGAAAACGTCTGCTTACCTGTACCAGTTGCAATGTGATTACTTGCACTAGCTGTGTAAGAAGTTATAAAAGTGTAAGTGAAATATTGTCCAAACAGTACCAAAATTAAATGAACTTAACTCATCACAAAGTAATGTCAGACTTGTTTATCCTACATTGATATTAGAATAAATGAACTTATTCNAAATGAACTTAACTCATCACAAAGTAATGTCAGACTTGTTTATCCTACATTGATATTAGAATAAATGAACTTATTCTTGAAATGCATAATAGAATTAATTGTGTAAGTTTCAACAGAATTAAATTACAGTGATAATAAGATTGTATCATTATAGGCCTACAAATAAAATTGTTATTTTGCTCTGGACATTGTTCACATTTATTTAAACATGTTTTTGTGTGCAATTTCTTGACGCAGCCACCTGCTGATGGATTCTTATAGTATTGAAGTCCACCATGTACTAATATGTCTTCACGAAAAATCACTAACTCTAGTCATGTCACTGCACCGTGCTCAGAATGCGAAAGTGACAAAAGTGCATAGTATTGCTAAACCGATGCAATAATAAGATTGTATCATTATAGGCCTACAAATAAAATTGTTATTTTGCTCTGGACATTGTTCACATTTATTTAAANCATGAAATGCATAATAGAATTAATTGTGTAAGATTCAACAGAATTAAATTACAGTGATAATAAGATTGTATCATTATAGGCCTACAAATAAAATTGTTATTTTGCTCTGGACATTGTTCACATTTATTTAAACATGTTTTTGTGTGCAATTTCTTGACGCAGCCACGTTTGTGGTTTTGAAGCCCTGCTTTCACAGTTTCGTAAACGATAACTCAACATGTCGTAGACCTTTTTTTTTTTTGTAAGGTTAAGCACTAGTGGCGTAGCCAGCTGTATCTGTAAGGCTTATTTCCAGAGCTGGAAACATTACTTGTTTCTATTGCAGTCCTATGAAGGGGACGACGACGAGCAGTTTGATGTGGGCTCTTTCCCTAAGGACTTCGGCTACGGGCCATTCGACCCGGATGTGGATGGAGGGCCCGGCTCCACACCGGGAGAGCAGAAGCCTCGGATACTGCTGATGGGGCTACGCAGGTGAATAGTGTAACAGATCATATCAAGTACAAATATTTGTGGATATTTTTCTAATTTATCTCAATTCTATGTACTATGTATGTGCAGTAGTTTTTGTTATCCTACCCTCTGAAATCTCGAGAAGAGCACATTTTTCCACTGACACGCTGTTAAAATCAATGTTGGGGGAGTAATTACTGTAATTACAAGTTATTGAATTACCAGTAATGATTACGTTGCATGTAATTAAAGGAGTAATCATTACATTTTGAAGTTTTGTAATTTTTACTTGTAATCTACATTGTATTATTTTAATAGTACTTGCTACTTTTGGTAATAGTTACATTTTTTGTATAGCATGGGAAAACACTTAATAACTGTGTTTACATATACGAGTATATGTGTCTGTGTGTGTGTGTGTGTATAGTCTGTCTCATATAAGTTGGCAAGATTTTGACAGTCAGTGAGTGGCAATTTGATGTATACGAAACAAACGACNTATATATATATAGTCTGTCTCATATAAGTTGGCAAGATTTTGACAGTCAGTGAGTGGCAATTTGATGTATACGAAACAAACGACATGCAGTTTACAAAACCCTGCATCAGCTTATGCACAAACGAACAAAAATTAATATTACGTTGGCTATTCTGAGTGCACTGCCGACGCACATCAGACAAGCAGAAAATACATGGATAAGAAAGAGTTCTTAGAATAATTAATACATTTTATTTTACTTGATCATAAAACAGCGGTTGTTAGTGTTACAAACTAAACTTCGTGCTAAAGTAGTAATATATATATATATAGGTGTTCCAAATTAAATGCACATTAAGACAATCTGTAATAAAATGAAACATTTTCAAACCTTGGGAGTTCTTTTCACGTCGTATCCCCACTCTCCTTCCATGCTTTCCATACACACTTGATAAATATTGCAGGGTATTGTTGAATTATTATTTTTAATAATTTGACTAAATATATTTCAAACTCGTGTCGTTTCGAGCCAGTAATAGGAGAAAAGTCAACTTCTAAAATAACTAGATCAGTAGGCAGGTCAACGTGCTGCCACCTGTTGAGAAACGCTCTCGGCTCACAAAAGTGCTACCTGCTATGATATAGTGCGCCATCTGTCTCTCTCTTGAAGCACTGCACGTCATAACAATATAGCTTTCCTGTGTAAAATAACAAATTTATGAACAGTTACCAATGGTTTTATTTTTCCACGAGCTCTATATATTTTTAAAGTAACATGTATTTCCGTGTACAGCGATTTTGATTACTAGGAATTTCATATGGCCCAGTAATCGTTACGTCTACGCCATGTTGTTCTCCCACCCGTTTTGCAATATTCGTTGGTGAGTTGGCGAATGAAAGTGCGTTGTCAAGCATGTTCCCAAAATGATTTTTATTTCAATTCTTAACATATTAATTGTAACGTCCAAAGTGTGATAAGAACTACCGTCTCGCAAATGTTAACCCAAATTTGCTGTCTCGGATAAATTAAAAAATAGTTAGCAAATATTTAATTTTTTGCAAGGTTTTATATTTTTACTTTTATAACCTACGAGTTTTTTAGACAGATGTCAGTCTATAAATACCTTAAAGTTTGTTTAGCATTACAGTACAATGGCTAGTGGATTAGCTGACAGTGTGTTGATAAAAAATGCAGCCTCCACTTGATGCACCAGCTGATGGCGAAAAGATACATAAATGAAAAGTAAACCTCATCTTGNGTGTGTTAATAAAAAATGCAGCCTCCACTTGATGCACCAGCTGATGGCGAAAAGATACATAAATGAAAAGTAAACCTCATCTTGCAGACTGCCTGCAAATGTCCTCTCTTCTCACATTTCCTGCAATTATAGATTTTGAACCTACAATTGTTGGCCTTGTGATTCCGTTTGCCACAAACAAAGCATGACCCGTTTGGTTTTGTTGGAACTGCCTCAGCTCTCACCTTGGACTGAGGTGTCGCTTGTTTGAAGTTCCTGTGAACACTTGAGTAATTGATGTTAAATCCATCACTGGTTTCACCACTATTATTCGTTTTGGACATTTCATGTACAGATGTTTCGAATGCTGTAGCCAGCTCAATAGCCTTTTCGTAAGTTAGTTTTGGTTCACTGCCGCTTCTGAAGTCCGGTATCCCGTAATCCACATGCTAACTGATCTCCGATATTCTCTTCCAAGTTGGAAAACTCTCAATTCAGTGACAATCATTTTAAACTAGCTACATATCCAGCAACTGATTCTCCTGGTAGCTGCCTCCGCTCCTTAAACTTGTACCGTTCCATTACTTCTGACGTCTTTGCCTTCAAGTCATCTAATAAGAGCTTCATAATATCTTTTAACGTTAAGTCCGGTGGTCGTTTCGGTGCACACAAATCCCTTGGCAATGTATATGCATCATCGTCCAGCTGTGTTAATGTTAGTGGTACTCTTTTCACTTCAGCCACGTCGTGGGCTACAAAATACTGATTGAGCCTTTCACACCATATCTCATCTTCTTTCTAATTATACTGCGGAAAAATTCCGGCAGGTAAGGACTTGGTACCCTCCGCCATATTATGGAATCAGCTGTGGTTTTTCGTATCCCCTTTCCACTGAACTCCCGCCGTGTACACGCGCATGGATTATTTCACTACTCGTCGCCACACTGTTGTATTTCACATCTTTATTTACTTCTTACTATATAACTTATACAAACGCACAATTACAATAGCTTTGCTTAGTCCTAATAAACCACCAACACGACTTGCTCACTGTTCTCTCCATTGTCCTCTCGCTCTCACTCCTGCCCCATTCCTACCAACCTCAGCCTGTTACATGTACCACAACTTTGCCATAGGTTAGTGGTTAGTGTATTAGCCTTTCACGTAATGTGTTCCTTGTTTTGACCTTAGTTCCCCAGTTAGCAAGTTTTGAGAAATATTAAAGGATGTGTGTTTTGGTTGTGTAGGAGTGGGAAATCGTCGATACAGAAGGTGGTCTTCCACAAGATGTCGCCCAACGAGACGCTGTTCCTGGAGAGCACCAACAAGATCATCAAGGATGACATCTCCAACTCCAGCTTTGTGCAGTTCCAGATCTGGGATTTTCCTGGCCAGATTGACTTCTTTGAGCCCACTTTTGACTCCGACATGATATTCGGAGGTTGTGGGGCTCTGGTTTTTGTTATTGATGCACAGGTATTCGATTTGCTCCTTTTAATGAGAATTTTAGTGGTAATTTTGCAGAGGGGAGAACTAATCTTACTGAATTATTTAAATTATATCTGGAGGTTAATACCTACAATATGTTTTAGTTTACCCAGTTAACTGAAATAATCGTGCTTGTGTTTTGATGAGGTAAAACTCAGAAAAATTTGGAAAATGAATGAAAAATCTTAAATCAGTTGTGTTTAGCTGAATTTTTTGTGTAANTGTGTTTTGATAAGGTAAAACTCAGAAAAATTTGGAAAATGAATGAAAAATCTTAAATCAGTTGTGTTTAGCTGAATTTTTTGTGTAACCCTTTAGCAATAAGAGTTTTGGTTTAAGGATTAATATCTGTAAGATCGGAATGCAAAGTTTTGGTATGTGGGAATGTAGCAGACTTTTCCGATAGCAGGTGAGTTTTTTCAGTATACTCCCATTTCCATTCCATTACTTCTCTGCCCCCACCTTGACTCATGTGATCAGGCCGGCCAGAAATAACAGGTGTCTCCCTGTGGTAAGGCAGCCAGTTACATACAGTGCCAACCTCCTCTTGTCCACTTCAGCCCTGCCAAAAAGCAGGAAACAATTTGCACATGTTATTTTTACTACACCAGTAATATCAGGCACATAGTTTTAAGCACTTTTTCTTGTTAATTATGATGCTTGACTACATACATTTGCACATTGGGAAAACCTTTAACCATCTGGAAGTTTGTAGTTGTAGGATCCTGTTGTTTTATGACACTCCTTAATTTATTTGTATGAACGCTTACAAATCTTATCAGAAGATTTAAAGATGAAAACTTAGGTTAAATGAAAACACCACTTTTTTGGGTTTCAAAATATTGTTTTCTTGTATTTAAAAACAATGAAATCTTTGCTTCCCTAGTGTTTTTATATTTCAGTGCTGAGTTTTATGATAGATGTCTTTGCAGGTCATGATTAAAGTTAGGATTATATGGCAGATACTGATAAAACACTGCCAAATTCTAAGTAAAAAAGGAAAGTAAAAATACACTTATTGTACTCAAACTTTAAAAAATATATGCTGTTGAAAATATGAAAATAATAAAACTTTTTAACTAAGAGCACTCCCTAACTTACTGTGAAATGAGAATACAAAAAATAAATTTGAAGTTAATATCCAAATTGAATGAATATAAGCAATTAGTATCAGAATAAGACCAGCAAAATCACAAAAATTAAGTTTCCATGATAACATTTTTTTTTATAAAATCATGAACAAAATATTTTTTAGAAAATAGTTATTAAAAAAAATCAAATTGACTGGAAACCCCAATATGTGTGCTAAATAAAAGCCCCATAAAATTTTGATTTTTTGCCCTTTTAATCCCTTAGGTTCTATCTATCATTTCAAATAAGAAGCTTACTCTTGTTTATGCAATTGTATAAATGTGAAGTATTAAATTTTTTAATGTGCTAATGACAATGTGCATAATTACATATTTGAAATACAATTTTTTTATAGAACTACTTTACATGCATTGTGTGTACTAATCTACGAAAAGAAAGTACACTTGCAACGATGTACAACAGAGACTACTTTCAAGACGCCACGCACATTTAAACAATATTTCTGAGCTCCCCATCATAGCTGAAAACTGCCTTTTCACACTTCCTTATCGCTAAATGTTCTGATCGGAAGCACTCTAAACTTATGTATGGATGTGTACTGAACTTTCCTATAGACTGTGCATTAATAGAATGATAGGGCAATCGCTTAAAGCCCCACATAGCTGTACAACGGGAACACTGCACTTCATTTCAGAACCTTGTGCATAGATGCGCCAGGACGATAAGTACGCTGATCAGTGCCATCCTTATCTTTCCCTCTCTTCTGTGCTTCGAATGCCCAAAACAGCTCCAGGTACATGGGGCTCTTGAAGACTAAAATAGCAAAATGTAGACATTTAAAGTCAAACTGAACCAAAAGTAGAACCATCAAATCATGTTGGTAATTGTTGCAGCATATGATAGCTGCATATTTGGCAGATTATTGTAATTTTACTTAATATTTTTATTGAAAATATTCAGTCCTCCATGTCCATAGACTTTTTTTGGACATATGCTGTTTTTGTATTAAACAATATGACATGAGTTTGAAATGGACACATTTAATCTAGATTATTTTAGTATTTGTGAAGTCCGAATGAGTTTTAAAAATGAAAATTAATTTTTTCAGTCCTTCCCAAACAGTATTTTCTTTTAGTTTAATCTGAAAGTTGAATATAAATAATTATTGTAATGAGGCAAGGTTATTTTGTATGCTGTCTCATTTAATTTATTCATTACATATTTGAGTTTTATATTTTGTTTTATTTCATGACTTTGAATTCCTTTATATTTTCTCCCTTTCGGGAGTTTCTTTGCTTTTATCCTTGTTTCTTGTTTGGAACTGTTACTATTGGGGCTTTGTAATGTTTGAATTGTNTCCTTGTTTGGAACTGTTACTATTGGGGCTTTGTAATGTTTGAATTGTAGAACATCTTAAAAAAGGTTCGTTTTTATTTATTTTAATAATAATTTTTCGTTGTAAGATAAATTAGTACACCAGCAAAAAATTTTTTGGCTTTAANCGTTTTTATTTATTTTAATAATAATTTTTCGTTGTAAGATAAATTAGTACACCAGCAAAAAATTTTTTGGCTTTAAATCATTTGGTTGGTTTTCATTATTTAATAACTGAAATAACTACATAAAATGACAATTCAAATGTAGGCAAGACCCCCTGTGGTAAATACTCCATATCTTAAATTTTTTGATTTTATTTTGCCACAAATTTGTTATAATAAATAACCTGCAAAAATGTTTTGAAATTCGTTAATCTTTCGTTAAGGCTGAGCTATGACATTATTTTTCATTTTTATTTCAATTTCACAAAAGTTTAACATATCTTTTGTTTTAGTATCATGAGAAAAAGTCACATTTGCACAACCCTAATTTTTTGTTTTCGTTTTGGTNTTAACATATCTTTTGTTTTAGTATCATGAGAAAAAGTCACATTTGCACAACCCTAATTTTTTGTTTTCGTTTTGGTGTACCAAATATTCACACAACCCTAGTCAAGATACAGAACTTCTTTTCTTTCTTAGTCTGCCAACATTACTGGAAGCATGTTGGTCAGTGTTTCCATTAAATTATTTGCAGTAACAGGTGGGAGGGTTTTTTTCGAAGGCAGATTTCACATGCTCAATCAACTGCAAATCACCTATACCACATAACTTTTAAAATGTAGTGTTCCTATAGTGAAATATTGTTAGGAAATAACATCAAATGAAAGCTGTGATGTGAAGATGGAAAATTTCTGCTTAGGTTAGGGGGATCCGTGCTTAATTATTTCAGATGTGTTAAAACATATTTTGATATTGTGTGTAATGGGTGACACGTGTTATTGCATCTCTTGCAGGATGATTACATGGAGGCTTTGAACAAGCTCCACTTGACTGTCACAAAGGCATTCAAAGTTAACCAGAACATCAAGTTCGAAGTCTTTATTCACAAGGTGGATGGGTTGACAGACGACTACAAGATGGAGACTCAGCGTGACATCCACCAGAGGGCTAATGAGAACCTTGGTGATTCAGGTTTGTTAAAAGCTTATGCTATTGGTTTATGTACAAACCACAAAATGCAGCAGACACATTTCTACCCAGTAGTCACCTATCACATAGTCACACCTTCATACTAATTTTATAATTTCTTTGTACGAATTTTATGTGTACAAAATATTGCTGCTGGAAAATTAGTTTGAAAATAAATTGTGAGCAACCTGTTGTGTTTCTTGTAATCGCCTGTCCCCCTGGTTATATTTGCAGTAAAGCATATTTGTATCAAGAACATTTTAAATTAATATAGTGTGGCTGAAAAGTTATGGGACTGAACTCGTAGACAAAACAGAAAGTATAAAAAATTTTTACCTGCCTTACTATTCAACATATCATCAGTGTAAAGCTATATATTGTTCTGTGCTATCTGCTAGCTGCTGGAAATCTACTGATGGATTGCTGCGTAATTTTCTCCTTAAATGATCTTGTCATATCTCATTATCCTTGAATCTTAGTCCTTTCAATTTTAAATTTTATCTTTGGAAATAGAAAGTAATTCACGGGTGCCAAGAAAATTGGCATGTTACAACTTAATAGTTAGATGGCACTTCATTGTGCAGCAGGAGCCAATATTTGTTTATGTGCAAATCGGGACACACATGCAAGATGCACTTCAACCGATCTATTGCAGAATGCAGCATTCACTGTTTGTCCTTCAGGATCTCATTTCTTGTGAATCATTCCCGTGGAACCAAAAAGAGCAACCCACATAGTTTTCTTTTTTAAACTCCTAGAAGTGAACTTTTTTTACGTTTGGCGAGTTTTGGCCGGCCCACTCCGCACTCTGCCTCTTCATTGCCGGATTGTATGCAAAACATCATAATTTGTCACTGGTGATATTTAAGGAAATCTGGATTGTTTTCTCGCATTTGAAGAAGCTCCTGACTAGCAGCCCTGCACAATTTGTTTTCTTCAGCCGTCAACGTGTGTGGAACAAAATGCATGCACAGTTTTTTTTTTTTCCTCAAGTTGCTGATGATCGTATGGACATTTTCTTTATCAACTTTCACATCTGTGCGAGCAGTCTGATCGTTAACCAACTATCGTCTTTCAAGGCAGTGCAAACAGTAGGGCTGGGCCGATACCCACATTAAAAGTGATTTTTACGTGATGAAATAATTTTTGAATACTTTCATGATTTATTATTAAAAAATATTGTATGCAGCCGAGAATGCTAAGGCTTCAAAAGACCTNCAGAAGACCAGCTGGCGTAGCATCTCAGGGTTCAAGGAACTTGACAATACAAAAATATTTACGTTAATAGTAGGTGTATTTTCGTGAGTTTAACTGCTAACAGGCTAAGTGTCTCTAACAAAATCTTTGCATTCACAACTGAGCGCTTAAGTACAATTTGTTACTAACTAACGAAAAATGGCAGACTTCGGGCAGTATCAAGCAAAAAGCTGTGCCATACAAAGCATCATGAGGCCAACATCACATAAAAAAACTTCTTTCGATTACAACATCCAGTTGCCGTCGGGGTGTGCGAAGCTTTGCAATTTCAAAATTGTATCAAAGGTTTCTGTTTCTTCGACTTTGGCTTCGACTTTAAAATAAATCTTCTAACTCTGAAGTTTTCAGGCTAAAATGTTTACTCCGCCATCAGTAGTATAAAAATAATCATGCATAACTAATTAATAGGGGCACGTAGGCTAATTGTTTGATTTTGTGATATCTTCAGCATTATAAGCAACATCCAAACACATTTTATCCTTGTTAATGCACGTATTTAACTTCCAAGGTGCTGTGTTTTATTTGTTTTGCTTACATTCCACGTTATAATTAAACAAACACCGCTAACCGCAACAAAAGCAAAAGTTAAAAACGTATCACTGAAAAATTTGAAGAAAAAAAAAAAGTATGCATGTAAGTGCGACTTACCTTGTTTATGGTATTTCTTGAAAATTATATTATTTTGGGAAGTGCGCAATATTCTTGAAATCACACGATGTTGACATATTGAGGCGTTCAGTTTTACCTCGCAGGGCCATTTGTACATAACAAAACCATACATTTCTCCCACAGAGTACTGAATGAAATAGTTCTCACCACTGAATTGGTATGCCTGCTTTATATAATTTCTGGAAGACGTCTTTATTACTTTGACAAAATCTAACTTAACCAAAAGAAAGTCATCTCTGTGCACTTTGCAGAAAACAAATTACACTCGTTGCGCTCTTCCTTTCTCACTCTTACTCTATGTCTATCTCTCTCTCTCAACATCATGCCATGCTTCACAGTGCTTAATATTTCAGTACATTTATATAGATTATCAGTGTGTGGTTTTTATATTTAACTTAAACAAGCAGATTCAGAGTAGTTTTAGTGAAGGCCTACAACTGCTATGAAAATGTTGGTAAAAGTAAAATCGCTTAACTGCGCCATGCGGCATATTGCAAAAAAAAATAAAAATTTAATGAGTTGTGGCCACACATTTATTTAGTTAAATAAATTTTAATAGTAAACTGATTGACTTTATATTTTACATTATTAAAAGTTAATGTGTAATTTTACAGCCAGATTTTTGCCTTGGTTGGTATTTTTTGCTTTGGCTCGGCACTGGAATAGGAAGTGCAAACAGTTGCATGAAAAAAATTAGTTTGCTGCACTGGAAGAACATGGAAAGGGATCATTTTGGTGGTGGTGAAATAATTGAATGGCGGGCATCTTATTCAATGGACATACAGAGCTGCACATTTTCAGTTGAGATACAGTTACTGCCCAGAGGTACAGACACGAGGTACTTCAATAGTATGTATGACTTTTCAAATGCACAGTCAACCCAGACTTGATTTTCATGGAAGATTATGCATGTGTGCTTCAAGCCAACCTGGTAAATTAATTTCTTGAAGGTGAAGATATTCTCTGCATGGACTGGCCAGCGAGGTCTCCAGATATTAACCCTATAGGGAGATGTGTTGCAGTCTATCAGCACCGACCAAGGGCAATTCCGAAATTTTGTAGTCTGGCCAAATTAGGTTAAAATTAATAATAATAAAAAAATTTAAGGGCCAGAAACAGTTCAGCTGCATTGATATCCTAAAGCATCAAAGTTTTGATGATTCTTTTCCCATCGCGGATGACCAAGTGTAGTAGGCCAGTTACAATCCTAGTTGCAGCACAATTATAATAGGTAGGTTCTATGCCTTTCCATATTTCTCTTCTAAAATATATTATTTGAAAGGAAATGTAAACTCTTGACACTGCTGTTAAGCATTCAAATAAAATACAAAAAGGTTCATAGGTGAACCTGCTAGTATTTAACCAGCCTTAAATGTAAATAGGTATTACATAACTGAAAAATCTCTGAGCTAAAATAATGTTACAACTTTACAAACTGCATATTTAAACAAAGTTTGTCTATGATATTTCGCCATGAAAAATATTAGGATAACACAGTTACTGCGGTAACAAGACGCCCTTGCAGATAAAGTTGTAAGTTAAATATAAAATTCAGAATGTATACAAACAGTATGTCTACAATGTTTGTGAAACACCAAATAATTGTAGAGCAACATTGAACATGAAAAAATTTATTCGCTGCTTTCTTCTTTAAGGCTTGATCTACAGTGACAAGTGTGTAAGAAAACGGTCATGAATGACATTTTATTTGGNTGTGTTGCAGTCTATCAGCACCGACCAAGGGCAATTCCGAAATTTTGTAGTCTGGCCAAATTAGGTTAAAATTAATTAATAATACAAAATTTAAGGGACAGAAACAGTTCAGCTGCTAAAGCATCAAAGTTTTGATGATTCTTTTCCCATCGCGGATGACCAAGTGTAGTAGGCCAGTTACAATCCTAGTTGCAGCACAATTATAATAGGTAGGTTCTATGCCTTTCCATATTTCTCTTCTAAAATATATTATTTGAAAGGAAATGTAAACTCTTGACACTGCTGTTAAGCATTCAAATAAAATACAAAAAAGGTTCATAGGTGAACCTGCTAGTATTTAACCAGCCTTGAATGTAAATAGGTATTACATAACTGAAAAATCTCTGAGCTAAAATAATGTTACAACTTTACAAACTGCATATTTAAACAAAGTTTGTCTATGATATTTCGCCATGAAAAATATTAGGATAACACAGTTACTGCGGTAACAAGACGCCCTTGCAGATAAAGTTGTAAGTTAAATATAAAATTCAGAATGTATACAAACAGTATGTCTACAATGTTTGTGAAACACCAAATAATTGCAGAGCAACATTGAACATGAAAAAATTTATTGGCTGCTTTCTTCTTTAAGGCTTGATCTACAGTGACAAGTGTGTAAGAAAACGGTCATGAATGACATTTTATTTGGNGGCTGCTTTCTTCTTTAAGGCTTGATCTACAGTGACAAGTGTGTAAGAAAACGGTCATGAATGACATTTTATTTGGAAGTTCTTTACTCTAGAATCGCATATTCAAAATTTGAAGTTGCATATTCTCATGTACTACACTGAAGAGCCAAAAAAACTGGTATAGGCATGCTTATGCAAATAACAGAGGTATGGAACCAATCAGAGTAACGCGAAGCGGTCGGCAGCTAGATTGGTTACTGCTGCTACAATGGCAGGTAATCAAGATTTAAGTGAGTTTGAACATGGTGTTATAGTCTGCGCACGAGAGATGGGACATAGCATCTCCGAGGTAGCAATAACATTTGGATGTTTGCGTACGACCATTTCACGAGTGTACCGTGAATATCGGTAATCCGGTAAAACATCAAATCTTCGACATCGCTGCGGCCAGAAAAAGATCGTGAAAGAACGGGACAAACGACAACTGACGAGAATCATTAAACGTGACAGACGTGCAACCCTTTCTCAAATTGGCGCAGATTGGAGTTGTGGACTGCCCTGCAGGATTCATGGTGTGAATTGCCTCCTGCATACCTTCAGACATTAGTCGAGTCCATGCCGCGTCGTCTTGCGGCACTTCTGCGTGCTTGGGGAGGCCCTACACAATATTAAGCAGGTGTATCAGTTTTTTTGGCTCTTCAGTGTATAGTGTGTGTTTGGGCATGGAACTATGCAGTGCGCAGTGCACATGTATCCAGTATCTCGCAAGTAGTCCGGCAGCATTTCCAGGAGCAGTGAATACCACGATGGTGAGGTGGTAAGTTCGCGTGTGATGAGTGTCTATAGTTATCCTTCTCTCTCAGGGGCGTATCAATCAAATCTTGCATCATTTGTTCACATTTTACAACAAACAATTGCATATCATTCTGATTTCTGGCAAAAATTTAAATTATTGAGTGTACCATCTTTGCGAACAGGTCTAATGCAGTTACGCNATATCATTCTGATTTCTGGCAAAAATTTAAATTATTGAGTGTACCATCTTTGCGAACAGGTCTAATGCAGTTACGCCGAAAACAATTTTAATTTGCATGACTCTCGTGTTTACCTTCAGCCATTTTGTAAAAACAAAAGAAAATATGTCATTAACTGAGAGCAGCCAATAGAAATTACCTTAGTATTAACCTGTGTCACGAAAATAAAATTATTATCGCTTTGATAATTAATTAACTATAACAGTGCATAAAGTGGAAATATTAGAGGTTTATATTTTTGCATGCATTTTATATTATATCATACTACCCTAATACTATGCACTAGATGCTGCCAGTAAAAGGNTTATATCATACTACCCTAATACTATGCACTAGATGCTGCCAGTAAAAGGTTGTGTGAGAAGAATGGCACACTTTTTTGATTTGCATGTCCACTTTGTGATGACAGTCGAATATTATTGTACACAGCTGCCTTTACTTAGAATAATGGCTGTGGTGCCAGATAATTTTCGTGAATGTACTATTAATTTGCTTTACCGTGATACATTTCACGCACGTAACAAGTAACCGTGCCGCTGATATCTCCTCATTAACCCGGCATTCTACCAGATGTCGGTGCTGTTAGCCTGGGAAGGTTAGGCGAGGGAGTTTTGCCCCTAAGCAAGCGTCAATACTTCCGCCACTAACCTACTTCCCTGAGCGCATGACTAGACAGTCCACCTGCTGCTACCTCCTTTCATGCGCAGCCTGATTGCACTGCCGCAGCAGAGTGGGGTTGGACATTCTAGCGGAAACCCCTGCGCACCCCTGGTCCATCAAAATGCCCATATATGCTTTGCGGCCAAAAAAATTCCAGTTGAATTCCAGTGACCTTCAAAGCTATCTCTTCCTCTTGAGGAGTCTGGACACTTACCCCTAGAGATTCTAGTGGAAGCAAAGCTCAGCTGGCTCATACTCCTTCAGAGTTCTCGGCCGTTGTGCTCACTTTGTCGCCTCAGTATTCCACACGCTGTGTATTATTTAAATAGCAATAGGAAGCAGACTTTTCAATACTTTTGTCCACCAAATAGATACTTGTGCCATGTGTGCCAAACACTTTGCCTTTGGGGCAATAAAACTGTCCCAACGTTAAATTCTCGTATGTTATTACAAGTTGTAGGAGTGAAGTTAAAACCCCATTACCATTGTTTGCTATGGTTTCTCACCTGCAAAGTCTTCAACCTTATTTATTGCAGCCAGTCATTCCAGGTGGTAACTGACGATAAGGATGGAGGGGAAAGCACAGGGAGGGACAGGAGTGATTGCACCCTAATGCAATCAGGTGTCCGGTGCGGTGGCAGTNAGATGGAGGGGAAAGCACAGGGAGGGACAGGAGTGATTGCACCCTAATGCAATCAGGTGTCCGGTGCGGTGGCAGTGCAGACTGTACTCATCTGACCCCCAGCCATTCGGACAGTACTCACAAGCACGATATCTGGGTACCAACACTTGCAACACTGAAGGGTAACCGGGAGTCTGACCTCTCTACTCAGCAACCTCCGTTCGATCCACTACATCTGGATCTGCCAGTAACAGAGGGTTGGAAGGTGAGAGCTTGTAGCACCAAGGTCCAAGGCACACCCGGAGCATGGGGAGGATATCCAACCCAACTCACCAATCTATGTTTGATCCACTGGATCCCGATCTGGCAGGGACAGAGAATTGGAAGAAGATGGAACACATCCTACCAACTTCAGCTGTACAGTACACTGAGAGAATGCAGGAAACTGCGTGATGTTACGAGTTGTGATCAGACCTTACCTGAGCGGCCTGCCTGATCACACCTTCACATATTTATCCGGGACACGGGCCGTGATTGCTGAAATTAGTTATGAAATCACAAACCACAGAAACCCTCTCCACCGGACAATGCAGCCGATATAGGGTAGTGTAGCCTGTGGGCAGTGTCTTTTGTCGTCGGACCATTGGAACGAGAAGGGGTGTGTCAGGGTGTCGACTTCCGCCATTTTAATCAGCCTCCGGAATCATGAACAAGGTGGGGACTCTCCAATTAGACTTTACTCAGAATGTGCCTGGTTAAATCTTTATAATTTAATATAAATGAATATTTCTGTATAATTGAATAGTCCCCCCCTTCCCCTCCATAACAATTATGTTTATATTGAAATAATATTGTATAACCTTAATGTTAAATAAACCCCTTTCATATAGTGTTAATTACAAAAACTCTTATCAATAACTGCTATGCCCCTATAGCCCCATTACAGTATGATGAAGAATCATAAATCATATTATAACAGTAACCGAACATCGAGGACCTCCTCTACCCACCTACCTCATTACGTAAGACTTAGCTCTTTAATTCACCCCAACATCTACCCTATGCCTTACTCCAGTTGCAGGGGAGAATGGAAAAAAGGCATTTAAGTCCAGTCAGTGCCCTGAGTACTCATGTAAGGCTGATTAGCCCAAAGCCATTACCAGAGACAAGAAGCAGGACAGAACCCAAACAGAACTTCCTTCAGGTGATAGCATAGCCCCGTGGGAAATCGCCAGTGGCAAGACCGTAGGCAGTGCCAGGCTGTCAGTACATAGAAATCAAACAGCACACCTTTAGTAGTTTGTGGTTTGATTCCACACAGCCCCAGAACCCATATTACTACCAACAAAGAGGCGTCAANAGTTTGTGGTTTGATTCCACACAGCCCCAGAACCCATATTACTACCAACAAAGAGGCGTCAACCAGTAAAAAAAATGTACGTTTCTACATGGCACAACTTCAATATCCTGTATCAAATGCTAAAAATCTTGATTCTTCGATTCTGATTATTAGTAAAGAATTGATGGTATCAAGGAATTGAAGCATTAAATCCACCCATTCCTATTTTCCACTCCTTTGTGTACCAGATAAAATTTTGATTCATTTTTACTTTGTTTTGTGTACTGTGTTTGTGTAACTCTGATTCTTCACTAATAAAACATTTTGTAATATTTTAACTATACTTAACTTTCAGACACTAGTGTAAATTAACGTTGACAGTAAATCCAAAATTCTGTAATTTACCACACTTCATAATTAAATATAATAAAATACTGGCTAAGCAAATTTTAACTTTTCTAAAAGGTAACATTAAATAGAAGTGTTGGTTAAAAGTGAAAAGTTAAAGCAGTGGTTTTGAAACTTACCTCTCATTTCACCCTGATGTAAACTGTTCAAGCATGTAAGATCTCTCTGCATAAAGCAGTGTAATTTTTTATTCTTTTAGGCTGATATTCACAATTTGTTGTGCATGTTTGCTGGTACGAATGATTAAAGTTTTAGCAGGTGTTTGCATCTCATTCGTCTTTCAGCATCTCTTATCGGCAAGCGTTCAGCGCAAGTCAACAGTAATAATTTGGAATGCCCATTTTTGAAAAAAAATTCAGCTCTTGTGCTGGTACAATTGACTACTCAGTTGAGAACTTGATTTTGTGTGTTTATTGTGTGGTGTCTGATTTGTTGGATCATTTGTTAATAATGTGTGCAAGAGCCTTGAATAGCAGATATAAAATGTATCATGTTTTTCAGGTTATGACAAGATTCACCTCAGCTTCCACCTGACCTCAATATACGACCATAGCATCTTTGAAGCGTTCAGCAAGGTGGTCCAGAAGCTGATTCCCCAACTCCCCACCTTAGAGAACTTGCTGAACATTCTCATCTCGGTAACAAGTTGGTGTTTACTCATTTATAAACTCGCCGATAGCTTTGCCTGTCTGCAGTGTTAAGGCTGTGCAGCAGTCATGGTATCAGTATAAAAAAAAAGTTTAAATATTTAGGAAATAATACACATAAATGTTTACGCTTGGTTAGTAGGGGGAATGAGTTGATTCTGGATAATATGCTCTTTCATTTTATTGAATAATGTAATTTTAGAATTGCATTGGAAAAAATTTGTTCATTAAAAATTTATATCGGTTGTTGAAATAAAAGTAGAATGAGGCTGTCGCCAAGGTAAACATATTTTAACATTCCAATTTATATGAAAACCAATTTTACTTTGTAATGTTTTTACTTTACCACTGCTGTGGGTAACGTGTATAATATTGATTGTTGAGTATTGGGTAACTCTCTTGGTATTTTATGAAATTCTCTCTTTATTGCACAACTCAGTGTTATGAGTAGGACTTTGTTGGTAATCACAAGTCAGTGTGATTTGTAGTGACACTTTCCTTTAGTGTAGTGACATTGACACGTTCAAAATTCCAAGGAGCACTCATCAAAATATATTTCACGTAGGACAAATGCAGGACCACACAGGAAATGACTTATTCTTACTACTGAACTATTGGGAATAAAGATATGGTGTGGGGTTTCCATCAGATTTTATTACTTAGGAAAGGGCAAAAAAGGAACTTCAAAGGTGTGGAAAGAAAGCTTAAAGTTACTGACTCTTTATTAAAACTGAAAAGAAAATTTTCAAATATCTGATTTAATTTTATTTGAAGTTTGATTATTTCGAATTAACCTCCATCCTTACAGTATGTAATTAGAGAATTGAAAATATTAAAAAATTTTAAATTAAAAGAAAAAAACTTTATTACTGCTTAAAAAGGTGTTCAGAAAGATGCTAAATTAAAGTGTTGTTGGTATTCCCAATAGTTAATCTTCTTCACGTGTCTACTGTGTTACTACACATCCTGTTTGTGTGAAAATAAAGACCACTGACACTTGTGATTATGCTTAGTCACTCAAAGCAAAATAAAATCAAAGTTTGCTACTTCCAACAAATAAAAACTCGGTTCTAGTAGTCTCCAAGGGTAATTAGNCAAAGCAAAATAAAATCAAAGTTTGCTACTTCCAACAAATAAAAACTCGGTTCTAGTAGTCTCCAAGGGTAATTAGCCTTAATTAATGTGCTCCGGCACTGGCGTCAGTCAGTGAGGTTTTGGACTTCTGGTTTATATCATACTCATTAAAATCTTGTTGTCGCACTTGCAATTGTGCCAAATCGTAAAGCAAAATACTTGGTCTACTCTTTGAAATACATTTAGGAACAAGTTGTGACCCTCCGGCTTGGTAATTGGGTTGGCGTCACCCTCGCTTGTTGTCAGAAACATGGCGCCTCGGACTAAGCGGCAGCTCTACGAAAAGCAGTGTCTTGAAACACTAAAAAACCAAAATTTCACGCGCCTATGCCCTTGTCTTACTCATGGCGTAGCAATCCTATCTGAAAACTCACTTCTGGGACATCAAAAATTAACCTATCTTAGGCTGGTGCCTGTTTTTTAAATTGATTAATCCTGCGATAAATAGTGATGCATCTGTCTTAATTAAACGTCCCACCAGAAGTGTCACATCCAACTACCACATCAAAAACACACACTAAAACCCGAAACTACTTGCANAATTAAACGTCCCACCAGAAGTGTCACATCCAACTACCACATCAAAAACACACACTAAAACCCGAAACTACTTGCAAAAAAAAGACGGAAAAAAAAACTGAAAATCTTAAAAACGAAAAACACAAAAATTTAACTTGCAATAAAAATATTTAAAAAAACAATTACACATGAAAAAAATAAATTACAATTAATTACAATACTAAAATGTCTTTAAAAAAATATAATTTATTGTTTGAATAATTATTGAAAATTCTAAACCTAGAAAGTGGATGTGTGGATTGCAACTGCCATTAAATTAAAATAATAAAAAAAAACCTATTAAGTGCAATCAAAACAAATTATTAAAATAAAAATTAAAACAAAAATAAAACATTATGTCAACATTTACTGTAAGCAAAGCTTTAGGGAAAACAATATATAATAGACTTATTATAGCTTAAACTGTACAATTATACAATAATGAAGCTAATTATTTTGTTTACTGCCGTAATGAATTTGAGAATATTCATAAAAATTACTAGAATTAAAAGATATTGATACAGACAAGTTTGGTGGGTGATATACTGTAGTAATACTCCAGTCAGTCGCTCCATAGAGTAGAGAATGTAACAACACCTGGAAGCTAACTATAAGTGTTACTTAAAAAGCATAATGCTCNTTGGAGAATATTCATACAAATTACTAGAATTAAAAGATATTGATACAGACAAGTTTGGTGGGTGATATACTGTAGTATTACTTCAGTCAGTCGCTCCATAGAGTAGAGAATGTAACAACACCTGGAAGCTAACTACATATAAGTGTTACTTAAAAAGCATAATGCTTCTGTTCTCAAGCAGTTATTTTGATTAATTTTGATCTTAAGATGATGTTAGGGTTGCCAACATTTTTGTATTTGCCATATGGGACATTTTTGACAACTTGACAACTATCTGGCACCAAAAAAATTATCAAGGAAAATTTTTACAAAATAGAAAAGTTTTAGGTATTATCTGTAATGTGTAAGTCAGCATTATACATCAGTCAACATTTTTCCTGAACATGTACAACAGGTTAATTGCAACTCTAGTCATAATTCTGTGTGATTTGAATTTCTGATCTACTCAGCTTTAAAACAGGCAACACCAACATGCACTGGAAGAAAAAATACTGTANTGATGTTAGGGTTGCCAACATTTTTGTATTTGCCATATGGGACATTTTTGACAACTTGACAACTATCTGGCACCAAAGAAATTATCAAGGAAAATTTTTACAAAATAGAAAAGTTTTAGGTATTATCTGTAATGTGTTATACATCAGTCAACATTTTTCCTGAACATATACAACAGGTTAGTTGCAACTCTTGTCATAATTCTGTGTGATTTGAATTTCTGATCTACTCAGCTTTAAAACAGACAACACCAACACGCACTGGAAGAAAAAATACTGTGCACATCTCTGCAACTGCTACCTCTACGAATGCATTTGTTGACTAATGATACCTGTCAGTGTCATTTATAACGTGGTCAGTGGGTTATAGCATCAAGTTATACATACCTGTTATTACGAAGGGGTAAATTACTGATCCTGTATTTGTCGATATTCAGTTTATTTTCAAAGAAGTGTGAAATACTGGATATATGACATCCAGTTCTATGTCCATGTGGGATGATTCTTTCAGCCCCCGGATACAGGAAATCCCATACAATACGGGTCAGTTGGCAACCCTAGAAAATGTCTTTTTCTTCCCTGTGTTCTTCACTACTCTTGACTTTGTACCTATTTGTATTCAACTCTTTGTCTAAAGGTGACACTGGTTTTGTGTTATATCCAGCAGTGCTCCATACAACTGCGTAGAACAAATGTCTTTCTTGACTTAAAATAAGATACGTGTTTATATTCAGAGAAAATAATTTCAATTCATTTATTCTTGTGTGCGACAGCTAAGGGAGCCATGCTAATTGTAACTGCACTAGGACTTTTTAACACCCTTATGTCGCATGTGTACACAGCCTGCAAAGGACCGGGTTGTGGACCTGGGAAAATAAGTTAACATTTAAATAATAAATCCTGATTCTCCTGCAAGAAGATACTAAAAATGGAGTATGTACCCAACAAACTAAAGTTGCTTGGTGCTCTGTGTTTAGTCTTTTTTTTTTGGTGACAAGGGGAGGACCTATATGTCTGTTTAGGGTACAACTTCTCTCAGAATATTTCAAATTATGAAAATTATTTTATTAAAACAGGTTATTTTCATTCTAAAAACGATTCAACACATATGCAATTTAAAAGTTTTTGGTCAAAGTCAATCAAAATATGTCATATTTGATCTTACAAACACACAAATTGTCCAGTTCAATTCATGGGAACAATTTGACTATTTAATAAATATAATGTGTAATTTTGCAACTAAGGCCGTGCAAAAATGGCCTAAGGAAAATTTTAATGCAGTCTTTGTGTATAAGGTTTGGGGGTTGGTCAGAATCTGTCCAAATTCCAATAACTCCTTCAATCTATGGCCTATTTTTTGAAAACCATGGAAGGTCATAAATTCTAGAGTTGACTATGATTTTTTTTTTCTTACTAACCAAACTTTTTTGATGTAATATTATGTAAACATTTATGGTACTGCATAAATTTGAATTCATATTTTAAATTGGATTAGTAGGTTATAATGTGCAAGCTATGTGTGTGATAATACATAATTAATAATTTCCTAAAATGTTACTTTTTAATAAACTTTTGTTAATACCAAGCTTCAGTGAAGTTATTTTTTGTTTTCATTTCGATTTTGCTAAAATTTTTATTACATTTTTGTTTTGCGAAAAGGAGTTACATTCACATAACACTAGTTTCTAAAAAGTGGTGAAACCCTAATTTGTTCCTCTTCTCGGCTGGAACCATTATTTTCTCTCTATTTCTATTCTTGCACAGCTTACCGATTTAGTTCTGCTTCCACCCCTTCCTGTTTCTACTTCCCACATATTGTTTCAGTTTTCAGTGTGTACAAGTTTTTGTATTGCTGTCTTTTGCAGAACTCTGCCATAGAAAAGGCATTCCTGTTTGACGTGGTATCAAAGATTTACATAGCTACTGACTCTTCACCTGTAGATATGCAGAGCTATGAGCTTTGCTGTGACATGATTGATGTTGTCATTGACATGTCGTGTATCTATGGGTGAGTACAATCCACATGTTGCTTACTTGGAAATCAGCAATAACCGAGACCCTGTTTTTTTGTGTTACAATTTGGTACAAGGCTAGATGTCATAAAGCTGCAATAAAGCCTTGCTCTAACAAACTGAGGTATACATGACATGTAGAGCTACAGTAAAAACTGCATACTTTCATTTACTTAATTATGCTATGGCTTATGGGTTACCTACAAGAGAAAAAAAACATATGGCACTCAAAATTATACAACAATCACAGTATTGTGTACCATATTTCAGCATCTCTGGATGCTGCTTCGCAGTTCAGTGGCAGTCTGTACACTTTACGTGTTCTCGGAAGCAGTTCACATGGGTTCTTGTCGGTGTTCTGCGCCTGTGTAGTCCATGTCTGACACGCGTGTTATCACAGTCTGTTAAATGCTGCAATCATGACCTACTTGTTATCTAGAGGTGCGTCTTTACCCAACGAGGAGTTAAGGGGTACCATTAACTAGGGATCTTTTCTCCTAAAGTCTGTGTGGAGAGTCATGGTTGAGGTTTCACTTGCGGCGGCCTTGAAATCTGCGTAAGGTTGCGTGTTGTGGGTAGGGCCACATGAAGCGCTTGGTTAGACGCCAGTGCGACTCTTTATACCGGCCGATTTGCCCCTCGTAGGCCGTTTGACACACGTGGGTGGGCATCTGGCGGGTCCTGCCGGTCCTTGGTTGGCTACAAGGCTCATCGGTTTCGGGGCTGGTGGTTAATGTCTCGGGAGCATCTGGCTCTGCAGACCAGCTAGGCTTCACGTCTGCTGGGGTGGCCGTCAGAGGGAAGGGCTCTTGGGGCTCCCCCACCTCATCGGCGCTGTTATGCACCTCGTGCAACTGGGTAGCCGTCGGAAGCGAGGGTTTTTGGGGCTCTCCCACCTCCTCTGCTCTGCTGGGCTTATCTGTGTGTAGCCAATCAGCACCAAAGTTCTGCTGCTCCCCACGATGGCTGTCGGAGGCAAGGGCTCTTGGAGCTCCCCCACCTCCTTGGCTAGGTCGGGCTCTTCCGCGATCACGCTTGGCAGTGTGGAGACCTTCGCCCCATGAATTCCAGGTACCAAAAACCCTCTTCCGGTTGCGTAGGGTCTCATCTGTCCCCGGGTCACCTTCCCAGTTCTTCCCACAGTAGTCCTCGGCCCAATATACGTGGTCCCGTCGTCCGGCAATGTGGTACGGGCCTTCCCACTTGGGGGCCAGTCTGGCGCTGAACTGGCCACTGGCCTTGATGAGTGGGTAGCTCCGGAGGAGGACTTCTTGTACATCTCGAATTTCCGGACTGCCGTCCGGGGCTGTGGGTATTTCTATTGGATGTTCTATTCTTGGGTTTCTCTTGCTTTCTTGTTGGTGTGTGCCAGGGTCTCTAAGCGAACGTCTTCTGTCCAGCTGGGGCATCATTGTGGGCTCCTCATCCCACTGTCAGTCCTCGGGGCGACTGAGAACATGACCCAGGACTAGCTGGTTGGGACTCGTGTTGATGGTTTCGTTATTACGGCGTCTGAGGGTGAACAGAATGTCGGGTAGGTTCACGTCCCAGTACCGGTGGTCTTCCTCTACACTGAGTCGGAGGCTCTTCGTTAGCTCCTGATTCCTCCGCTCAGTGGGGTTGGCTTGCAATTGATATGGCAGGGTCATCCAGGTCTTCACCCCCCATCTGTTACAGGTTGTCTGCCACTTTCAACTTATGAACTGGGTCCCGTTGTCCGTGAGGATAGCTTGATGGTATCCCCAGTGGGAAAAATTTTGTTTTCAAACTTCCGTATTATTCTAATGGCCTCTTGGTTGACTAATGGGAAAGCCTCCACCCAACGGACCGTTACTACTAGAAGGTAGCGGTTTCCCAGTGTGCTCCTGGGGTAAGGTCCCATAATGTCGGCAGCCAAGTGGGTCCAAGGTGTTTGGGGTTGTCTTGGCTTCCTGGTGGGCTTGCGAACCGGATTAAGCCTTGCCCCTGTAGCAAGTTTCACACCTAGTTACATACTGTCTGATATTGCGACTCATCCCGTCCCAGACATACCTCTCCCCTATGTCTGAGAGTGTCTCCTTTACGCCGGGATGTGATGCCTGGCGGTGGTCATGATGGTGTCAGCAGATGTCGGCTCGTAGCTACTTCGGGACCTAAATCTTTCACGGTGCTCCGGGATTATTGTTTCGTGACCAGATTACCCCGTCTTGGAGTTCAAAACGTTGGAAATGGTTTCTTACCAAGTCTTCGGCCTCCAGGTCCTTTTGCTGGAAGTAGCTGAGCTGGTACCTGCTGATTTGGAGCTGGAGGAGGCAAATTCTTCGTCAGGACTTCTGGGCGGAGGGGTCATGGGCTCCCACTCCTCATCCTTCATGCCGCCCTTGATATCTGGCTGCCTGGACAAGGCGTTGAGCAGGTCATTTGACTTTCCTGGGCATTACTGTACTTCAAAATCAAACACCATAAGGAGCATCGCCCGTCTTCCTAGCTTGGTTTATTCTTCCGGGAATCATGTAGCCACTGGAAGGCTTTGATGTCGGTTCTGAGGATGAAACAGTGTTCTTCCAGGTGGTGGCAATACTTGCGGACCGCCCAAATCACTGCGAGGCACTCCTGTTCGTTAATATGGTGTCTTTGTTCGGTGCTGTTCAGTCACGTACTCGCGTAGGCTATCACCTGGGGGTGTCCTTCCAGGTCTTCCTGGTATGAATCCGCGCCCAGGCCGTCTTGACAGGTGTCTGTGTGCAAGATAAGGGTCTTCCCTTCGTGTGGTCTGTGGAGAAGCTGGATGTTCCAGAAACTGTCTTTCAGGCTCTGGAAGACATTTTGGTGTTCCAGGCCCCATCGCCAGCATGTCTCTTTCCCCAACAAGGAGTTAAGGAGTACCATTAGCTGGGCGATGTCCGGTATGAACTCCCTCAGCTAGTTGCATAGGCCGAGGAAGCGCTGCAATTGTCGTTTGGTGGTGCTTGGTGCTTCGGCCTGTTCGATTTCTCGGATAGAGCTTGTTTGGGGAAAATTCCCCTCCGGGGAGACCACGTGTCCCTGGTAGTCGATATTTCTCGTGCTGAATTGGTTCTTGGAAAGCTTGCAGGTAAGTCCGTATATTTCCAGGCATTTAAGAACTCTCTGTAAATGTACACAGTGTTCTTCCCAGGAGGTTGAATACACAATGATGTCGTCTAAATAGGCAAAGCAAAATTCGCCAATGTAACTGGTTGATACTTCGGCTGACATCAATCTCTGGAATGTCGTGGGCATAATTTTAAGGCAGAAAGGCATGACCTTGAATTGCTGGGTTTCTCCCTCGGGTGTCATAAATGCTGTATATTTACGACTCTCTCGTTGGACGGCAATTTGCCAGTATCCTGTCTGTATGTCTTAAGTGCTGAACACTTGGGCGTGCAGCATTGCGAGAGGTTAATGGCGGGCTGGTGGCTGATGGCATCAGTTGTAGATGCTTCAAATCTCAACGGTGGTGCTTCGTGAGGGAGCTGGTTTGGTTAACAGGTCTCGAAGACGAGATATGTCTGAGCCACACCACCAGTCCATATATGCTCGGCGCACTGGCCTATATAGTCGCTCAAGGGTTGGCCGGCTGACATAGGACTGCTGGCTCTTCTCTCCCACTCCGCAGCACTGGCGTACAGCGATGCACGTGGCCGGCCGCTTGAGGGTGGTAGCAGGTGGAGCTGTCTGCTGTGCAGGCTGCGTTTGGCACTCACTTAGGCACCGGGTTTCTTATTATTTCTCACTTCTTGCTGGGTGGTCATCGGCCAGGAGACGCTGTGCTATGCGTTTAAAGGTTTCTGCCTTGGAAGGGACATCTTTATAAAGAAACCCCATGGTTGGCAGAGTTGTTAGCTTGAGTTGAGTTAGTTTTCACGTGCCGTTTGAGAGACGTGTCACTTTAGCTGAGGGTGGAGTTTGCGCTTGCTTGGAGACAGATATGTCAAAAAAATTAAGTGATAAGAAGTGTTGCATGTCAAGTATATTCTACTGCAATACAATAGGCCTATATAAAATTGTCTAGGAATACCTGTATTTCAGACCATGTAAGAGTAATAATCTGTACACAGTAACTTCTGCGCCTATTTATAAAAATCGCAATAGTTTTCTGACTACTGTTTTTTAGTGTATTGTACCTTTAATGCATGTATTATGGTTATTGGAAATAATTTCTAATTCATATTTTACTCAATTCTACCAATTTTTACAGTATACAGCACATTGGTCATTCAGTAATTTATTTACAATCAAAAACCACAGCATAAACTGCCAGGGATCACAAATTTTTTTACTTAACCAATTTTTACGGTTTTCCGAAGCAGTTTGCAGTAATTTATTCATGTTCAAAAACAACCTTTGTGTTACACATAGATAAACATGCACAATTCGCAGGTGCAGAATATCAGATGACACGGTGGATTTGTCTGAAAAAGTGTTTGTAGTATTTTGCAAGTCATGTTCAAACAGATGTGTTTGTTGCAGACTGCACGAGGACGCAGAAGGAACTGCGTTCGACAGTCAGAGCTCAAGCCTCATCAAACTGAACAATGGAACAATCCTCTACCTGAGGGAAGTCAACAAGTTCTTGGCACTGGTCTGCATTCTGCGGGAGGACAACTTCGACAGGCAAGGTAATAGCTACAACTATTCTTGCACGTGTGTGTAACTTACAGCAAACTTCTTATTGAACAGTGTACATGGAAAAGGAAGTAAATCAGCCATAGACGTCATGAGACTTCATGGTGCTGCATTTGCAGTCTGCCACACAGCAGTGTGTAGCATCTGGCTGTATGTTTGTTGTCGCTATGGCAATGTAATGCAATGATTTTTTTGTTTCAAAGCAGAAAAGTGTAAAATAATTCATTGTTTAAAAACCATTGCAAAATTGTACAAACTTTCGCATATTTGTGTTTAAATCATGGAAACAGGTGTTCATAATAAAGGCTGTAGTTAAGTAGCTTTTCAACCAGTGGCCCCAAGCCATGTGCTTAATGTAAGAATTAAGGGTTTTGTGATATTTCTAAAAGCAAAATAATTTGTAGTTTAATTTTTTATTATAATATGTTAAAATTAATTAATGTAAACTACCAATATGGTAATGGGCGTGAGTAAAAACAATTGTGATGCCATAACAACTATGTAACATGTACAATCACAGGACTGCTGTATTGGATTTAGTAGACATACGTAGTGTGGACTCGTGCCGAGCAATGCCGCTGGTTGGCGGGTTTTCTCAGTGATCTCCCGTTTCCCCTGCCCTTTCATTCTGGCATCGCTCCATTCTCACCTCATTTCTCCCTCATCGGCTCTCAAGACCTCACTGTTAAGAGCCGTCCAAATCTCTCGACTCAACTCAACAAGGAAGAAGGAACGACTACAACCCATTGTCTCCTCAGTAGCAGCTCGTGCAGATGCGTACACATTCTGTAGCAGCAACAGAAGGAAATAACTGTGCATTATTGGCACCACATCAGAGGAAGGTGAATAATGATGCCCAGTTGCCGAGATATTACTACTATTGCTTCTCGGCCATCTATGGTAACCATTACCCGCTGCCATGCATGCTCTTCTTCTGGCTCAGGACTAAGAAAACCCAAGTAAATTGTTAATCTTCTCTCCAGTGGGTAAAATAAGTCTGTCTGTTATTAACTTTTTAAAAGTTTCAGGCAATATCAATTTACGCTGCTGCCTCTGTTCAGAGCGAGGTCTTCCCCAAATATTTTCCGGTGCTCTATCATCATAGTTCTACCATCCAAATTTGTCCTGTCATTCCCCCACCTGGCTCATGCCATTACGTGGCAGCACATCGAGTGGACAACTGCCAAGGAATGAGCAAGTCGTACACCACAAACCGCCAGTATCATTATGTAAGGACCGACCACCTCTGTCATGAACTTGGAGGTCCTTTACTTCTCACCAAAATTGCCAAATCAACATTTGTGATTATGGCAGAGAAGGGGGATAGGTACCCATTCTTATCAGATACATTTATTGTATTCGGTACCTATAATTAGAAATGTGCCTCAACAGCCCTTGTTCTTGTCAAGGTTTAAGCAGAAGGGGCTAATAGTATTTTCTTTATGGTGGAGCCTGCAAGCCAAGGTGTAGACATACAAAGTAAAGAGAAGACTGCTAAAAAAAACACTGAACATGGGTACCTATGCCTTTACCATGCTTCGCAGCATCTTCCCAGACGTTCAGTGCTCCACTCTGTCAGAGATGTTAGCCTAAAGTTGTATTTTACAAGGTTTAGATCCTGATGATGGCATTACAGCCATTTCTTGCAGAGATATTGCATCCAAGCCTCTGAAGTCACACTAACTGCCAGCTGGCACATAAGACTATTCTGCTAGATGCATAGAGGAGTTGCAATTCGGCAGATGATGCCTTTCGAAGCTATTGTGCCATGTTAGATAAACATTGCTTCTAAAATTTATGGAAAAATTAAATACGATAAATAAATATGTGAAATGAAGATACTCAAAACAGTTAATGTTTTTGTTGGGTGGAAGCTAGTGCATCTCATTTAAGGTGAAGTTGGGAAGTTGGCTACACTTGTTTTCTGCAGTCAACATTGCGGCAGTGTAAGCAGTAAACACTTTTTTTATTGCGAGAAATTTTCTTTATGTAGTATGTTTTATTAATTCAGCTTTAACTCTCATCACTTTTTATTGCTAATGAACCACTTTGTAGCATTTATTCACATCTTTATAGTTAAATTCACAGAAACTGAAGATAACCAAGTAATGTAATGCCCATCATTACAATGAACTAAGTTGCAGTGATAAGAAAACTNATTAATTCAGCTTTAACTCTCATCACTTTTTATTGCTAATGAACCACTTTGTAGCATTTATTCACATCTTTATAGTTTAATTCACAGAAACTGAAGATAACCAAGTAATGTAATGTCCATCATTACAATGAACTAAGTTGCAGTGATAAGAAAACTTGGACACATTCAGAAGTACTCAAGTACAATTCCCTTTCTAGCTATTCTGATTTGGCTTTTCCGTGTATTTACAATGTACCATCAGAAATAGTCTTTGATACAAAACCATTTGTATTTTGTGTGGTATGTGTATGAGGTTGATAAGGATGCTACAGATAATTCTACCTCATTAAATTTTTTTTTTTTGTATTTTGTATCAAAACTTTACTGCAGCAAAGAAGCAAAAGTAGTGCTTTCTGTATTTATAATTTCATTTTTGTAAAATTGTGTATGCTGCCTCTCTGATAATATCCTTCCAAAGATTAACTTAATTCTGTAATCTTAAGCTGAGCGCTCACTAAAAAGCAAAAAGTGGCAAGGTGCAGCAAGATGGCTGTCAGCCCACTTGGTAGACAGTCAGGAGTGGCAACTTCTATTTATGTCCTACCAAACCCAAAATGGTGGATGACCCCTTACCCTTTGCCAGGCACTTGACACACAGCAAGAACGAAGTCGTTGAGACGAATTAGCGGGCAAAGCTATTCTTAGCAAAATAAGGATACTACTTTTATGTCAATAATATTATTTTTTTTGCAGCAAATGGTCACTAGGAATGTTAATTTTTAGGGCGTGTCAATATGGTGGATGCACTGTTTCAGTGAAAGGAATATAAGAAAATTTATTTACCAGAAACTTCTGCTAGTTTTTAAGGGAAATTCCAGACGTTTTAAGGAAAAAACAAGAAAATTGGAAGAAAAATAGGAATAACAAGATGGTGACCGGAAACAATATGGCGGACCCATAGAGATGACGGACATCCAAGATTCCGTCCAAGATGGTGTCATCCAAAGGCACACCTAACCAGTGGTGTTGCTAACCGAACCCTTTCGAGTACAAACTGAATGTTCTGAACTGTAAATATTTCCACACATTCTCCCTCCACTCTTCTACCCACTACAAGCAAAATGTGACAAGGCATAGCAACAAGGCATGACACCGCTAGGCGTATGGAGACTTCTACAGCGCGGCAGCTTGCCAACCCTTGCCATTAGTGGGTGGATTTTCAATAACGGGCGTGGAAATTTTCTCAGTGCGGCTCTGTGCCACCATTGCCTCTAGTAAGCGCTCAGCTTTATGGACAATATTGGTTTTTGATGGCCGGCATTGTAACATAGTTTCCCGTGTGGACCCACTTCTGTGTACATGTTGCAGGAGTGATAGACTACAACTTCCTGTGTTTCCGAGATGCCATCCAGCAGGTGTTTGAGCTGCGCAACAAGTCGCAGTCCTTTCTCTCTCAGCCCAACCATCGCATCAACCACATGAACAGTCAGATTGGCTTGGAACCTTCCCCGCAGACGAACGTGGGCAGTGCCCAGAGCTAGAGCACGCATGGCCGCTCACACAACAGTGCTTTGCTTTTGGCCCCTCCTCGAAGGCAGCCGCCCTGCCACCACAAAGCACGGCGAGTTGCACTCGCAGCTCCGTGTCCCCTGTTCCTCGCGAGTTTCAGCACTTGGCCAGGACAACTCGGTGCCAGACGTCTCAAAACTTATACATTCATGTTAAAAGTTACTAAAGTTTTTTATAGCCAATTATTTTTTTCAAGTTTATAGTTACTGTTTGTTATTCTTGTGTTAATGTTAGCGATAAGACAATTTACAGAAATTAGTGCTATAGTCTTTGAAATGTGACTACGTATCGTTTGTAAATAAGTTAATTTGGTTTCTTTGTAATTTTGTATTTGTACGGGTCGTACATTGTCTCAGAAATGTGATAACATAAACATTGTGATATTTGATACAGTAAAAACCTCATTAGTTTAAAATTCTTGGAGCCNTCTCAGAAATGTGATAACATAAACATTGTGATATTTGATACAGTAAAAACCTCATTAGTTTAAAATTCTTGGAGCCCAAGTTATGTGCTTCGACTTGGGTAATTTTGAGTTATTGAATTATAAAAATTCTTTTTTTACTTAATTTACCTATGACGTAGGTAGCCATTTCTTTAAACCAACCAAGAAACATAATAGGTACCTCATCTTGACATGCTGGCCTATGCAGAACTGGTGTAATTTTTAAATATTTGAGATAAAGAATGGGGTCAAAGAGTGTAAGTAGTCACGTAATTTGAATTTTGCTGTTTCTTAATAACAGGAGTTCATATGAGTGCAGCATTTATGAAACAACAGGCATATTATTAGATATATACTAGATTGAACTTCTCATACTTGTGTAGAAGCCAAAAAAGCAACTTTGGGATTTGTTTACAGTATGGGGAATATTTTTCTTGCTGTAATTTCACTAATTTCTTTGCACAACTTGGTTAACTCGTACCAGAAATAGTTTTTTTTTTTTTTTGTTCTCTTCTGTGTGTAATTCGAAAATAAGTTGAGAAACTGGAATTTTAAAATATGTAAGTAGAGAATCGGCCAGTTCAAAGAACCATGCAGCCATCTAGCAAATAATAGGTAATAAGGGGAAAGGGGGAGGAAGAGAAAACCCTGTTGTAGAGAAGTATAACATTAATACCTACAAAAAGTTTACTAGGAAAGATGAACTTTAAAAATTATCTTAATTATTAAAGGAATTGGTGTTTCTGTAGTTTATTTTGTCAGCTGTATTTTCCATTTCCGTCACCATGTGTGTCTAAGGAATGAGTTTGGAATGTGCAAGAGATAGCGTTGATTGCCTGGCTCGTGTCTTCATACACAACTCCCTGCCGCTTTTCATAATTTATCTTCCTTTCCACTTTTATCTACTTTTGCTGGTTGTAGATGCTTACCTCTTAACAAGGTGGCATGTTCCACTTCCTCCGGTCCAAGATGCATACTGACAGCAACTTGGCATTTACTTGTACTTAGGGCAAGAAGTACACATTTGTAGCCTAAACAGTGGGAATTAAACAATTCTTCCTTTGGCGCAATCACAGAGTTATCTAAATTTTGCATTTGAAGTAAACTCCACCTTCCACTGCTGTGAATTTTCCTAAATGGCAATGTAAAAAAAATGTGTAGCACTATCTCAAGTGGCTTCCCAGACATATTTCAGTGGTGCATGTTTGATGACGAGCATTATTGAAGAGATTTGGGTGGCTCCTAACATCGAGGTCTCGAGAGGACGAGCATTATGTTTTCACACTTATATCCATATCGTCATTGTGCACTATAAATGCATTTTATCACTGGTTTGCTTGCACATTTTCATAACTAGTTCAGATGCTTTCAGCTTTAACAAATGTCCAATTGTAGATGTGCTATCAGCTCAGTTTTAAGAAAGCCATTCCTTCTCGTCTTCAAATTCTTTTTCGTTTAATGATTTCCACCCATTCACACACTTCATTTACAGTAGAGCACAATGTGTCAAGTTGAGTTTCACGTTTACAGTAAGTTGCTATGNACAACACAATGTGTCAAGTTGAGTTTCAGGTTTACAGTAAGTTGCTATGTTACTGGTTTGTGGTTGGCTGTATACAGGATGTATCTAAATTAGACCAACAAACTTCGGCAGTAGCTTAATCACAAAAAAAAAGTGAAAACACATTATACGACCTGTGGTCTATAGTAGTGAATCGTAGGGGTGGTTCACTAGCACTAGTTTACGACACATACTGACTGAAGAAATTATTAAAGACCGAGTGTCTCCATGATGTGTAAAAATAATTGTGACATGAGAATTAATAAGCCATCTTTTAAATCCCAAGTTTGCGATAACGGTATGGAGATAAAGTCGAAGTAAGGTTAGTCACCGTAAACCTTTCCATGAATGAATTTGATGGCAGTGTTGTGGTGTATACAGATATTTGTTCCGTTACTCATTAACCAGCCACTCGGTGTTCCATCAAATATTTTCTCCGATATTTGTAATAAACTAGCGCTTCAGGTCCAACTATAAAGATGTGTACCGCCNTGACACATTAACCAGACACTCTGTGTTCCATCAAATATTTTCTCCGATATTTGTAATAAACTAGCGCTTCAGGTCCAACTATAAAGATGTGTACCGCCCTTACGGTTCACTTCAGACCGTAGGTGGTATACTATGCCTGTGTGCATGTTTTCACCTTTTTTTAATGCTCGGCCTGCTGCCGAACTTTGTCTGTCCGATTCAGATACAATCCTGTGTAATTACCAGCCCTGTACAGGAAGCTGCAGTATTTGACTGTTGACTGACATTCAGAGTGTGTTAGGATGTAAATTAATTCTCTGGAGGTTGATTACATTTTACAGTTTCATGGAAGCCGATAGAGAAAAACAAAGGAAGGGCTGGCTATCCTACATAATTGTTTTTTTACTAACTTTGTGAGCAAATGTTTTACCAGAGTAATGTATTTCTGGTGAGCTATTTTTTCGGCCCTAAATTTTTTCAGGCAGTAAAAGAAATTGTGCAAAAAAAAATTTGGGTGTGGCAAAACATTTATTTATAAAGTTGGCAAAAACCATTATCTTAGTTTCTCTACATTGGCTTCCAAAATCTTGTAAGCTCTAATTGATGTAGAATTAATTCATTTCCCATACCCTCTTAAGCTGGGCAATTGTAGTCAATGACCACAAGTTTATTACACAATAGACATACAATATCTGCAACTGTTGGGAATTATATGCTCTCTGGGATTTTCTTCTACCTTGCGTATTATTTAAAAGTGATAAACTCGAAGATGTAAATATTCTTAATNTCTCAGAAATGTGATAACATAAACATTGTGATATTTGATACAGTAAAAACCTCATTAGTTTAAAATTCTTGGAGCCGAAGTTATGTGCTTCGACTTGGGTAATTTTGAGTTATTGAATTATGAAAATTCTTTTTTCACTTAATTTACCTATGACGTAGGTAGCCATTTCTTTAAACCAACCAAGAAACATAATAGGTATCTCATCTTGACATGCTGGCCTATGCAGAACTGGTGTAATTTTTAAATATTTGAGATAAAGAATGGGGTCAAAGAGTGTAAGTAGTCACGTAATTTGAATTTTGCTGTTTCTTAATAACAGGAGTTCATATGAGTGCAGCATTTATGAAACAACAGGCATATTATTAGACATATACTAGATTGAACTTCTCATACTTGTGTAGAAGCCAAAAAAGCAACTTTGGGATTTGTTTACAGTATGGGGAATATTTTTCTTGCTGTAATTTCACTAATTTCTTTGCACAACTTGGTTAACTCGTACCAGAAATAGTTTTTTTTTTTTTTTGTTCTCTTCTGTGTGTAATTCGAAAATAAGTTGAGAAACTGGAATTTTAAAATATGTAAGTGGAGAATCGGCCATTTCAAAGAACCATGCAGCCATCTAGCAAATAACAGGTAATAAGGGGAAAGTGTAAAAAGAGGAAAGGGGGAGGAAGATAAAACCCAGTTGAAGAGAAATATAACATTAATACCTACTAGAAGTTTATTAGGAAAGATGAACTTTAAAAATTATCTTAATTATTAAAGGAATTGGTGTTTTTGTAGTGTATTTTGTCAGCTGTATTTTCCATTTCCGTCACCATGTGTGTCAAAGAAATGAGTTGGGAATGTGCAAGAGATTGTGTTAATTGCCTGGCTCGTGTCTTCATACACAACTCCCTGCCGCTTTTCATAATTTATCTTCCCTTCCACCTTTATGTACTTTTGCTGGTTGGAGATACTTACCTCTTTAAAGGGTGGCATGTTCCACTTCTTCCGGTCCAAGATGCATACTGACAGCAACTTGGCATTTACTTGTACTTAGGGCAAGAAGTACACATTTGTAGCCTAAACAGTGGGAATTGAACAATTCTTCCTTTGGCGCAATCACAGAGTTATCTAAATTTTGCATTTGAAGTAAACTCCACCTTCCACTGCTGTGAATTTTCCTAAATGGCAATGTAAAAAAAAATGCGTAGCACTATCTCAAGTGGCTTCCCAGACATATTTCAGTGGTGCATGTTTGATGACGAGCATTATTGAAGAGATTTGGGTGGCTCCTAACATCGAGGTCTCGAGAGGACGAGCATTATGTTTTCACACTTATATCCATATCGTCATTGTGCACTATAAATGCATTTTATCACTGGTTTGCTTGCACATTTTCATAACTAGTTCAGATGCTTTCAGCTTTAACAAATGTCCAATTGTAGATGTGCTATCAGCTCAGTTTTAAGAAAGCCATTCCTTCTCGTCTTCAAATTCTTTTTCGTTTAATGATTTCCACCCATTCACACACTTCATTTACAGTAGAGCACAATGTGTCAAGTTGAGTTTCACGTTTACAGTAAGTTGCTATGTACTGTACGTATGCAACTTATAGCATAGTTACTGCCTCTCACAAACGAAATGCAGCTATCGAGCCTTGCTATTGGTTTGTGGTTGGCTGTATACAGGATGTATCTAAATTAGACCAACAAACTTCGGCAGTAGCTTAATCACAAAAAGAGGTGAAAACACATACGACCTGTGGTCTATAGTAGTGAATCGTAGGGGTGGTACACTAGCACTAGTTTACAACACATACTGACTGAAGAAATTATTAAAGACCGAGTGTCTCCATGATGTGTAAAAATAATTGTGACATGAGAATTAATAAGCCATCTTTTAAATCCCAAGTTTGCGATAACGGTATGGAGATAAAGTCGAAGTAAGGTTAGTCACCGTAAACCTTTCCATGAATGAATTTGATGGCAGTGTTGTGGTGTATACAGATATTTGTTCCGTGACACATTAACCAGACACTCTGTGTTCCATCAAATATTTTCTCCGATATTTGTAATAAACTAGCGCTTCAGGTCCAACTATAAAGATGTGTACCGCCCTTACGGTTCACTTCAGACCGTAGGTGGTATACTATGCCTGTGTGCATGTTTTCACCTTTTTTTAATGCTCGGCCTGCTGCCGAACTTTGTCTGTCCGATTCAGATACAATCCTGTGTAATTACCAGCCCTGTACAGGAAGCTGCAGTATTTGACTGTTGACTGACATTCAGAGTGTGTTAGGATGTAAATTAATTCTCTGGAGGTTGATTACATTTTACAGTTTCATGGAAGCCGATAGAGAAAAACAAAGGAAGGGCTGGCTATCCTACATAATTGTTTTTTTACTAACTTTGTGAGCAAATGTTTTACCAGAGTAATGTATTTCTGGTGAGTTATTTTTTCTGCCCTAAATTTTTTCAGACAGTAAAAGAAATTGTGCAAAAAAAAATTTGTGTGTGGCAAAACATTTACTTATAAAGTTGGCAAAAACCATTATCTTAGTTTCTCTACATTGGCTTCCAAAATCTTGTAAGCTCTAATTGATGTAGAATTAATTCATTTCCCATACCCTCTTAAGCTGGGCAATTGTAGTCAATGACCACAAGTTTATTACACAATAGACATACAATATCTGCAACTGTTGGGAATTATATGCTCTCTGGGATTTTCTTCTACCTTGCGTATTATTTAAAAGTGATAAACTCGAAGATGTAAATATTCTTAATCTCATTTTTTGGGAGGATAACATTGACTGTGATTTACACAGTAGGTATTATGAATTAATGAGGTTTTACTAAAATTGTGTATATGAAATTTAATTTTTATTGAAGTCAGTGCTGTCATTTATGTACTTTCACAATGTTCATGTTCTAGGAAATTGATTTCTGTTAAAAAAATTGATAAAATTTATTAATTCAACATTTATAACAGTATAATTGTAGTTTTGGACAAAAGTTGTGTAAACTGCAAATATATTAAACAAAGTTAAGAAGTTAAAATTGACTGACAGTTTCAATGGAACAAAAGTTCAACATTCATCTTAATGTGCAAGTTAAAACATTTTTTTAATTGTGTTCTTGGTTACCCAGACAAATATAGTTATTTTGTGATATAGCACTGTAGTTTTTTAAGTCTGTGTGACTAGGGAAATCCTCTATTGTGTGTTAAATTTTGACGATTAAGCAGCCGCAAATATCTCACCTCTGTTCTTCGACACACTCACACGCAGTTTCAGATGTTTCATATGTAGGAATTGCCAACTTTTTGAAGCAGTCACTTTGTTCAAACCTTGACAGTGCTGTTGGAAGTAGCATAGAAAGTTTCATAATTTGCAGCTGCGTTTTAAAATATGGTTTGTTAGGGCTGTCCATTAGAGTTTGTTTCATGGCCATGTCGTTATATTTGTACAGGACATAAATTTATATTGTTTTGGAACTTCTTATGAAGGTGTCTTTCAATCAATGCTGAGCTATTATTAGGTGTCTGCAAGCACAGGTTCTTGAATTCAGGTTGAGTTGAAATAATTTTTTTGAGAAGCTCATGAGCTCGAGTCGAATTCAGGTTTTATAGAAAAGTTGTTAAAAAATATTTTCAGTATTGAGTGAGTATCGCAATTTGCAGAACTATTTATTTGTTTTATTACTATTAATATTAATTAACTTTCTAATGTTAATAAAATGAACAAAACTCAAACAGTTAATATACATTTAATTTCCCACCTCGTTATCTTGGAAAAAATATCACTCTGGGTCATGTTCAATGCAAAAGTTGAGTATGCCAAAAGTGAGAAGGTCACGTATTAACAATGAGCGTCTCGGTTGCAATAATATTTTAGCTTCTCAAGAATTCTCGTTACCGAGATAATATTTATGCTCATTGCCGAAGATGCTTGAGAACCAGATGTTCGTGCCATTTTTACGGTTATCTTCTTTTCTGACGCCTTCCGCAATGCAAGGAAGATAAAGAATCGCAACTCATGTAACAACTAACGCTCTGATTTTATTTAGGAATCTGGCAATAGTGCGGACATGTACCAGCAACCCAACAACTTAAAATTAACTCCTTTTTTTTTTTTTTAATTTAAAATATTTACTTGAAAACTTTTAATGAAAAAAATTTTTTTCCAAGAATTTATATTTTGAGTACGAATTTGTTGCATCTGTTTTAATGTTTAATATAATTACATAGTGATCGGATTCCGCCCATAGAGTTACCGCCCCCTGGACGCCTTCATTGTTGTTGCATAATGGATATACGTTTGTTTGTATTTTTATTTTCGCAAGCTGAATTAATAGGTATTACGGACTTTAAAACTTCCATTTCATTGTATACCATCTGTACATAATCACCATTATTTTATGTTTTCTGAACTTAACATTTTCTCACAAAGCAGGGATGTAACGATTCTACTTTTCCTCGATTCTCGATCTGAATGCCGACACCACTCTCTATTCTCAATTCCGAAAATCGCAATGCTTTTAGCTACAGACAATTACTTTACAGAACCAAATACTGTACAGGAGGGTGTGAAATTTAATTATTTAAACTAGGCCTACATTAGTAGTAAGCCTATTACTAACATAAATAATATAACACTTGAACAGTGGGAGCATATTCATATGAAATTCCAAAAAGTTCAAAAGAGGCATATAAGGTAATATTAAAAACATACATATATATTTATTTATATAAATATATTTATACACATATTTGGCCACATAGTTTATTCCAAATTTTTCCAAACCTCACTTGTCATGATAAATGTTCACCAACACCTGAAATTATTAAAAAGTTTGCAAGAATAGCACATTGAAAACACATTATGTTTTATAACAGAAGGAATCTTTTCGTCACACGCAACTGATGGACACAATAACTGTAGATAGATAATATGCACTATAGCAGGCTGGTGTTTACCATAAACAAAACATAGCTGGGCAAGATTAGAGATTTTGAGCCAAAAAAATTTTGGGCGGGGCTGAGATTGGTTGAGATTGGGAATGCATCATTAGTAAATAAAGAAAATCTCCATTATTGCCTCTAAATATGAGGGTATTTTGTAGGCACGTTATTTGGCATTTTGTTTGTAAGACAGTTAACTTACACTGCTCATTTTTTAAAACAATGGTATGGAAATGTTTTTCTTGTTATAATGAAACGTGTTTTGTTTTTGAAATGGCGTGGCCTATTTGCTTGAGTACTATCAGCGCTGCGGCAGAATTAAACCAACGGCGCTAGTGGTCTAGTAAACTACCATGGCAGATGCCAGACGATCGTTCCGAAGCTGCCAGATGTCGAGAAACTTAGTTTCCTTTTACAATAACGCTATTTTTTAATATATTTTTTCTCGGAAATATTGTAACAGTACAAATATAATTTATTCTCGTTCGTTACCAAGTCATAACGCAAACAGTGAAGTATGCGCACATAGTTTACGATGTTGTGAACGAAGAAACTTCATATCATACCCACAAGAAGGCACAAAAGTGCAAAAGTGAACATTCCATGAGTGGAATAAAAAGTTAGTTTCGGTCACGTGCAAATTTATAAAGTGCTATGTTCTTTATAAAAGTCCTTTGCCGTGGTATCATTGANAAAGTTAGTTTCGGTCACGTGCAAATTTATAAAGTGCTATGTTCTTTATAAAAGTCCTTTGCCGTGGTATCATTGAAATCATCTGCTGTGTGGTAGGTTTTTTTAAACATTCTTTTTTATTTAAGTGAGAAAAGTATAGGTCACGCAAAAAGTGAGGCTGTGTTCGAATTGGTACTTTTAATTTACTGAAAGGTCACGTGACCTGAATTAGTTGTCAAAATGAAGCCGTACTTGGTATTTTAGTCTTCAGTTTTCNGTCAAAATGAAGCCGTACTTGGTATTTTAGTCTTCAGTTTTCAGTATGTAACGAAACTTGCTAAAATACAAAACTACCAAATCGCGACCGAACTGAAGCTACTAAATACTAATTGGTGAATTTGAACATGGCCAGTACAGTTTTATTTTCAGATTATTTCTGCATCTCATATTTTCACGCACAGAATAATTTTCCAAGTGTGATCCAATTACTTGCATAAATCAAGTATTTTAAACTGTTTTTGAGAGGTGATAGGTTATGTGTTTTGTAGTAATTGGGTTTTGATGCTTTGATTCTTGGTCTTCTGATTCTTGATTATACGATTCTTCNTGGTTATGTGTTTTGTAGTAATTGGTTTTTGATGCTTTGATTCTTGGTCTTCTGATTCTTGATTATACGATTCTTCAAGAATAGCGGGTATCGAGGAATCGTGGAACCGAGTTTGACATTTCTATCACAAAGTAATAATGGCATAATAAATAGGATTACTGCATGTCGTGTTTACTCATAATAACCTATTTCCTTAGTGGCAAATAAAATATTCTATTATTGTTTGTGATTTGCCGTGGACTATTGTCAAGTCAATAAGAAGTACAGAGTAGGTAGGTTAAGTTGCTGTGTTTTGTTTAATTGTACTGATATGAGGTAGATGCTAAATTAAACTTTCTAAATTGGAGTTACATCATTTACGTAATTTATCAGACCTTATGATTAATACGAATATACCATTAAATCTTTAGCAAAATCTCAACTATTTCATGTCTAGAAAAATTTGCTCAATTTCTAGTTTTGGTCAGAAACTCAACTCAACTTGAAATTCTGAGTACTTGCAGACCCCTAGTTATTACTATTTTAACAAGTTCATCATTCAGGGAGGTCGCTTTAGCCAGCCACTTCATCGCAAACAATTTTATGTAGAGTGGTTTTTTGTACATAGAAATGCGACTTTTGGAGTTTGGTTCTGTGAAGTGTAATGATATTTTAACCATACTAATACAGTTTGCACCGTAATGACAACTACAATACCAAACTCTGAAAAGAACGTAGCCACTAAACTAAACTATAAAAATTAAAAAAATTTTTACTTTAAATATTTTCTTGGAATGTTTTTATTGTTGCTGTTGTATTAATGTAACATGTGTGCGTGAGAGACATATNTTACTTTAAATATTTTCTTGGAATGTTTTTATTGTTGCTGTTGTATTAATGTAACATGTGTGCGTGAGAGACATATATTTCTAATAATACACTTTTAAAATTAATTACTGATTCTATTATTGTGTGTGTGTGTTGTGTGGAACATCAGTAGTATGGTACAAGAAAAAATTTATTTCGTTAAAAAAAAAATTTCGTATATGTATCTGAAAAATGTTAGGTAGTCCATTCCAATCAGTTGTGTGTTCGTTTTATTCTTTTAATTTTATTATGGGAATAAAGCTACTGTACAGTAGAACCCCAATTTTATGAGGCCTCATGGTTCCTGTAAATAGCCTTGCAAAATCGCTGCGGGCAGATTTTGACCCCTCCCCCCTCCCCAAAACTTGCAATTATATGTGCATTTTTCGCGTAGTCGGTTTTTAATCATGTCTAGTGCATAAATAACAAGTTTTTTAAATTAAATGTTGAAATATTACAGATGTCGCCCAAATAAAGTTACACCCCAAAACGATATATGCTGCCTTCCCTTGTCACAAAAAAAAAGTCAACATCTGTCGCTGAGTTACTTTAANGATATATGCTGCCTTCCCTTGTCACAAAAAAAAAGTCAACATCTGTCGCTGAGTTACTTTAAGCAAATGCAAAGTACATTTCAAGTAGCTTCTTACAGAAAAGTCAGACAATCTATTAATGAAATATTAATTTATTTCATTAGAAAGACATCTTCCGAATAAAATTATACCCCAGAACATTATATACGACTTTCTCTTGTCACCAAAAAAGCATAACGGAACATGCATATTTAAACATTTATCACACTGGTACAGTTGTTTTTATTGTACAGGTGGGCGTGATATATACCTCAGAAGTGCCGACAACGTAAAATACTAGCCGTTATGATAAGCTCTTCGGCCGGCCGCTTTGCGTACGCNGCATAAATAACAAGTTTTTTAAATTAAATGTTGAAATATTACAGATGTCGCCCAAATAAAGTTACACCCCAAAACGGTATATGCGGCCTTCCCTGGTCACAAAAAAAAAGTCAACATCTGTCGCCGAGTTACTTTAAGCAAATGCAAAGTACATTTCAAGTAGCTTCTTACAGAAAAGTCAGACAATCTATTAATGAAATATTAATTAATTTCATTAGAAAGACATCTTCCGAATAAAATTATACCCCAGAACATTATATAAGACTTTCTCTCGTCACCAAAAAAAGCATAACGGAACATGCATGTTTAAACATTTATCACACTGGTACAGTTGTTTTTATTGTACAGGTGGGCGTGATGNACATTTATCACACTGGTACAGTTGTTTTTATTGTACAGGTGGGCGTGATATATACCTCAGAAGTGCCGACAACGTAAAATACTAGCCGTTATGATAAGCTCTTCGGCCGGCCGCTTTGCGTACGCGCATCAGGCGGCGAGGCATTCTGCTGCAAGCGGCCGCCTCCCCTACCGACGTCTGTCTGTAGCGGGCTGAAGGCGGCACTGAACAAGCAACTAAGCTGTCATCCGCCGAGTCCGCAGATAAAGAACTCCCAGTCTGTTTTTCTGCCTTATTTTTATCCCTCTATTTTTTTTAAGCATGACCTTTACATTTCTGGGAGGAAAGAAAGAGTTTTAGAATTTCCTGTCAAAAAAAAAATGTTGTTTCTTCGTGTGGCGCTTCGGTTTTTATATTCAGGTATATTACATTTAATATAACACAAGTGCAAGGAACTGAAAATACAAAGCAACAGTTTCAGCAAATTTTTTAATAATTCAGGAAATTTATAAAAATTAATGTATGGCAGTTTACTTTCAATTTTGACCACTTACTAAGATAAATAAATTGTGCTTAAACTGAAAATAAAAAGTTGGTGAGAGGGGGCACAGGTTTCAGCACACAGGGTGGGATAACATGACTTGATAACTTTAGAGTCATGTAACTAATGCGACAGTGTGTGTCCGAGGCAGCATTAGAGAAAGAATGGCTTATAGGGAATGGTTGTTCCCCGCAGGTAGATGCCACGCACTCTCCTCTTCTTTTTTGTGCTGGAGTAAGATGCCATTCACACGGGAAAGGGGGAGGGGGGGTTGTCTCTTGGGACAAAGATATCCCACTGACAAGAATATCCTTACCATATCTTTGGGACCATAAAATGCACATCTATCATGGTTCGTTTTTCCTCCACCCCTTTTTCTCGACCTAAACCCGCATAAGAGCCCCCCTTGTAGACCAGGTGACGTGCCAAGCTTACCGGCTGTCACGCGTCAAATTTAAAACTTTCTTTATAATTTAAATTAAATTAAAAATATGCATCCTATATGCATATCTTTTTGCCATTTTTTAACTTTCATTTACATACTTCAAGATTTATTGAATGCAAAATGTGTTGTTTTTTTTCCTTAAAGCCTTTTCACACAATAAAATTTTGCTTCTAATTACCTGCAATATATATTGAATTCAATTTATATTCAATGCTACATGTTGTCATAATTACGGCCATTTTCTCTTTCAATTCTTGAATGTGTCATTTTCTTTCAAGATTTTCTTTTAGAACATGTTCTATATTTTCTTGAATCCATAATTTGTCTCATATCACAGCTTTTCTGACAGTATTAATGTCAGTAATTTCATAATAATATAGTTGTGCGCACACATTTATAGTTGTTACGAAATAAGAATGCATATTTTCTAAACATGAATGTGTATATTAAAATGAAGAAATTTTGTTGTTGTTTAACTAATTATTTTTGTACCGTGCATAAGTCGTAGATACTTCTAAAAATTTACTTTTGTTATTTTTAAACTGGTTTCATAAAAGGTTTGTAATAAATTTTTGTGCGTGTTTTTTTTTTTTACTTCAATACATTATCTATGTAAAAAATATTGTAGAATTGTGTGGAACTTTAAATAATTGTAAATTTTTTGTGTAAATAGTAAACATTTTGCTAATGTGGTTATAGGCCTACACCTGATAATTTTTAATTTTTAATAATTCGGAACTTATTCAGTGATAACAAGAACTGATCGGCCAAAAAATCGGCAGGATCTGCAACAAATGTTCGGTATCATAAGAATATGCAAAAGTGGTGATCGGCCCAGCTCTAGTTGTGATGTATTGCTGCATTAGCATAAAATGTACAGGTTTATTTTTTAAATTTAATTGCGCTATATCAAATTCACCTTTGAAAAAAAAAATCATCTGATGCTGGGTTTTCCCCAGCTTGTAGGTTATGTTTGGAACGCGTATCTTGGTTGGTTGAACATTTTTAAAGTTTTGAGAAAACTTTTTATTCCTTCTTGACAGCTATACAAAATTTTTTTATTTAAAGCACATACGTTTTTAACCTCCACCAGATTTTAAACGAATGCTTGGGATGTGGTTGGGACGTGTTGAAAGGTTGCCGTTTTATTTTTAAAATTACTAAAAAAAATTTTGTTTTTAACTTGCCACAGCATTTTCAGATAGATGCTTATTTCACACGCGTGTAGAAAGCCAACTACGTAAAGAAACCTTAAAACTATGTTAAACACGAGAATGGAACACATCAGCGTAAAAANTTATTTTTGTACCGTGCATAAGTCGTAGATACTTCTAAAAATTTACTTTTGTTATTTTTAAACTGGTTTCATAAAAAGTTTGTAATAAATTTTTATGTGTTTTTTTTTACTTCAATACGTCTTCTATATAAAAATGTTGGCAAATTGTGTGGTACTGTAAATAATTATAAATTTTTTGTGTAAATAGTTAACATTTTGCTAATGTGGTTATAGGCCTGCACCTGATAATTTTTAATAATTCGGAACTTATTCAGTGATAAAAAGCACTGATCAGCCAAAAAATCGGCAGGATCTGCAACAAATGTTCGGTATCATAAGAATCTGCAAAAGTGGTGATCGGCCCAGCTCTAGTTGTAATGTATTGCTGCATTAGCATAAAATGTACAGCTTCATTTTTTAAATTTAATTTCGCTATATCAAATTCACCTATGAAAAAAAAATCATCTGTTGCTGGGTTTTCCCCAGCTTGTAGGTTATGTTTGGAGCGCGTATCTTGGTTGGTTGAAGATTTTTAAAGTTTTGAGAAAAATTTTTTTCCTTCTTGACAGCTATACAAAATACTTTTATTTAAAGCACATACGTTTTTAACCTCCACCAGATTTTAAACGAATGCTTGGGATGTGGTTGGGACGTGTTGAAAGGTTGCCGTTTTATTTTTAAAATTACTAAAAAAAAAAAATTTTTTTTTAACTTGCCACAGCATTTTCAGATAGATGCTTATTTCACACGCGTGTAGAAAGCCAACTACGTAAAGAAACCTTAAAACTATGTTAAACACGAGAATGGAACACATCAGCGTAAAAAGCTGCCGATAACAGGGGGAAAATGTAACGACTGCATACGCACACCAATGATGTAGACTGACACTTGCGGCATTGAAACCTGTCTGCCGGCGCCAGTGTTGTGGAGAAATGGCCAACAATTTTGTTTTTAAAGTGCTGCATGTCCACTCATCTTTGATGCACACCAAAAAAAAAAGTTTGTTTCCCCGTTTACGTTAATAGGAATACCGCAATTCTAACATGAAATAAATACATTTAAATGTGATATGTCACCTACAAGCTCACATTATTTATTTATTGACTTGCACTGTCATTTGTTATGAGCATTTTACAGTTACCAATGTAATTCATTTTGGTAAATGGTGGCAAATTAGGTACGCATTTGGCCGAGATCACATTTATTTACGTTTTGTTGTATAGAGTATTTCGTAATACAGAATATTCAAGTAAGGTTTTGCGGCATAGTTTAATGTACAGTACATTGTTTTATGCAGACTCGTTTACTCAGAGAATCGCCTTTATAGGTACTCAGTACTCATTTTTTGGAAGAATAGACGGTATCAAGGAATTGAATCAACTCAACTCTACAGGATTTACAAGTAACTTGACCTATATCACTAATGAAAGAAATATAACATATTTTCATACCAATTATTTTGCAATATAATGTTTTTCAGTCACACAATCGCCATACTTACACGACTAAATGTTTGCCATTCGCTACAAAAGAGGGGTCCTAAAATTAAATGTAAAAAAAAAAAAACAAAATGAGGTTATCACTTTATAAAACTGACATTATGGTGTCCAGAAGACCTCAAATGGCTGCATACTTTGCAAAAGAAACATTTGCATTATTCAGAAACAATGTCTATTATTGAAACACAAGCCTTTTTACAATGCACAGTGGCATTTGTGTCTCCCGATTATTTGAGCAGGGTTAAATGTTTACATTTGTGACAGTGCGTGCTATGCCATTACTCAACAGACCACAAGCGGTAGGCATTTCTTTGTTTTATTTATCCATTACCCACTATTAACTGCAATTAAAGAATAAGTGGAGTTCGCAAATTCACAATAGTGGGGCTTGACGCGTAAAATTTTTAGCGAAAACCAAGTGCAAATATCATACAATATGGCGGCTAACAGTGCATTACACAGCGCCGGTGATGCCATTTCTAACTATTTGACGGAATCTATATATTTAATCTTTACAAAAAAAGTTGTTTGTGAGCACTTGTTTAAACTATCCACCGTTTAAAAAAAAAAATGTTGTTTAAACACGTGTTTACAGGTGTCTCGTAATTTTGGTTTTATTTTTATATCTTAAGACAAATGCCGCTTTATTGTGCAAAGGTCCTCGTCGCAACAAAAGTGAGCAGTGATGCAATAGTTCAGACAATGCACACGCGAAGATCCAGTTGTGTTGTGCATCTGGAATAATTTCAGCAATATTTTGAATGGCAAAAATGTACTTTGTAATTATTATATGTGCTAATTTCCAGTAGTGTATTTACAGACTTTAAAAAAAAAAAAACCAGTACGAGTCCACACCACAAATATGCTACTAACAGATGAAATACATGTTCCTTTCCAAGAATTTCTCGACCTTTTGCGCCCATGGCAAAACTATGTAATTAGAACCCTAGTATTGAGAAATGAACTTTAGGAACCAGAACTGAGACCAGAACCAGTAAAAAGTGGAATCATCCCATCACTTGTTAAAAATAAAATCTTTTGTGAGCTTAACTTGTTTAAACAATTGCAAAACTTCAAAAATTATAATTAATATATTAAGAAAGTCACTTCAAAATATAAAATTGAAACAATTTTTAAAAAAATACTTTGAAACAGCAAAATTTGGAGGCTATGCCTTCAAAATCTCATGCATCATTTCTTTTCGCGTGTACATATTCACTAAAGTTTCAGCCCTCAGGTTAATATTTTACATAGTTCAATATTATCTATATGTTTGGTAAACATTTAGAGGTGAGCAAATAGTGAATTTCGATGTTCGAATATTTTGAAATTGAATAGTAAAAATTTTAATAACATGTGAATAGTTTTGAAGTCGAATAGTTACCAGTAAATATTTTGGTTATATATAACAGAAATAAATATGGTTTTACTGATCACACAACAAACACTTCTCACACAAATAATACTTGCATATATAATTTTTGTAAGATGATATTCTGCTTACCTTGAACTTGAAAAGTATACCGCTGTAGTGTAAACATTAAATAAATTATATATACTGTTACTGGCATCAACTAGTATTAAATGGAAAGGGTCATGTGCTAAATTCCCAGGGCGCCAGGTCATTAAAATGTGCATTGCCACACGGTAGGCAGAGACACTTACAGGGGGTGACGTCACCACTTGCCTACTTATCTGACACTGGACCAATACATATCTAGTCTTCTGTTCTGCTGTTGGCTGCAGAACATGCCTTACACTGTTATACAACGGGAGGGGTGCTACACTACACAAATGGAGTCGACCATGTGCTCGTCAGAATCGGGTGCCATCCATTGTATAATTAATAAAAAAAGTTACATAACTTCACTTGGGGTGGCACAGAAAATACGCACAAACAAGTTACACTGCAAAATAGCAAAGCGGCTGCAACCAAATTACCGTGAGGCCCAGTCTGATTCAGTTCGGGTGCAAAGTAAAAGTTCACAAAAAGGCAATAGGCCTTGTGGCAACAATTATTAATTAAGAGCCCCCGGAAAGTGGACGGGCCAAAGGCCAACTGCAGGGGTGAAATGGAAAAGGTTTCAGAAAATTTAAGTAAACTGAATGACTAGATCAGTGAAGTGCAAAGTTGAAGCCCCCGTAGGCCATGCGGCTCATACCCATCAGGTTCGAGATCAGAGAAGAGACTGCCCAATGGCCGCCGAAAGCGGAGCATGTGCGCACTGCTGGAAGTAATGGCCCTGTGGATCACAAAAGCACAGATGTAATATGAGCTTGGTTGAAAATGGCATGACAGAGAAATGATTATACAGAAATAACTTAAAACTAACAAAACCCTTCAAATCATGCATAAGTCCTCGGGGCTTCAGTGCACATGCAACACACACACTGAACGCATCACGTGCTTAAGGCTTGTGCACGTGTCGCCCGCAGAAGCTTTATGCTGGCCAAGGGACAAGGTCAGAAGACTATTTATATATATATATCTCTATCTCTCTATCTCTCTCTCTCTATCTCTCTCTATCTATCTCTCTATCTCTCTCTATCTATCTCTCTCTATCTATCTCTCTCTCTATCTATCTCTCTATCTCTCTCTCTATCTCTCTATCTATCTCTCTCTATCTCTCTCTCTCTCTATCTATCTCTCTCTCTCTCTCTATCTATCTCTCTCTCTATCTATCTCTCTCTCTATCTCTCTATCTATCTCTATCTATCTCTCTCTCTCTCTCTCTCTCTCTGTGTGTGTGTGTTTTTTTTTTGGGCGTATGAAGATATGAGACAGGCCTTTCGACAAAACTATGATAATGTGAATACATTATCACTGTAGGGAAGAACAGATGCATTTTGGTCATTATAAAATATCTCGTAAGTTCTTTCCAATAAATAAATGCTTTATCGGGAAAGGAACAGAAACTATTTCCTTGGTGTTGCAGTTTTATTTTCAGTAATCATCATTGTTTACAATGTGCGCGAAGCCAAATTAAAATAGGCGTATTCTCACAGTTTAATTGCGTAGTTTTAAAAATTGAGGTTCAATGTGTGCTGTTGCAGTGTTATTTGCTAACGTGCCACAAACTGTTTGCATGGGTTTGCAATTTCTAGCTACTGTGGCAAATACGATAAAAGAGAATACTGGACAGCTCTATACCAATAACACAGGCAAGTAAGCGACAATGGTGGAATCTAGCGGCGTGGTGGGATGAAGGCCTGCGACTGCTATAGCAAAAGCATGTATACGCGTCAAAAAATGTGTCTTGAAAGTCGTGTATTTTATTTAACTGGAATTATGCGCCCAAATACTAACTGCTAATACTGTATGGTGTCTGCAGGACTTAATACAGATTGTATTATATTTACAAACATGAGTTAAAACTGAGAAAGTAGCTTAATTTTTTTCTTTTCAGAAATATTGCGATTAAAATAGTATATACTGAACATTGAAAAGCCACCTAACTTAATTGTTGCTCGAAACATAACCGTATATAAAGTCTAATAATTTTAGGGTTAATACTAAAAAGATTTAATCCTGAAAGTAAAACTGAATACTATAAAAAACAGCAGTCTAGTTTAAAATCACTAGTAATCAAATGTAGTGGATTTGTAAAAATCTACAGAAATATGCACCTTAGAAATAAAATTGCAACTTATTAAAACAAAAGATAACTGAACAATGTATATAATATACAATGCTAAAGGCCATTTCACATGATCAAATATTTATTGAATATTCGATTATTTGAAATCAATTTATTGAACTAAGAAAAATCACTTTATTTGTTTTTTCAATAAATTGCTTTCAGTTAGCTTTAAAGTCCTCACATGAAAATTTATTACAAACTTCTTAATGAAACCAGTGGAAAAATAAAGTAAGTTTTTAGAAGTATTTGTGACTCCCGATAATAATTGATTAAACCACAACAAAATTTCTTTGTATTATTTACATTTTCTTTTTAAAAAATATGCATATTAATTTTGTAACAGCTTTAAAATGTGTGCACAAAACTCTCTTAATATTTTGAGATTACTTCAATTAGTATTGTCAGACAAGCTGTGATCTGTGATTAAAATTTGGGATTCAAGAAAATACATTGCCTTGTATTAACACTTTACAACCGTTATTATAAAATGCAACATACAGTCGGACTTACTCCGCATATTTTAATTGATGATTAAGTTAGATTCAAAGCAGATTAATATTGACATAAACACGCCGGACTATAAAAAATAGTTTCAGGCAGTATAGTCTATATTAAATGTATCTTATTGAGATGGAAAATGCACAACAATAAAATTATATATAATAAAAATGCTAAGTAACCGTCTTTTATTGATAATTAATGGACGTTTTCATAATATTCAACAGCCAGATTTGAAATAAATATTTGATATGTGAATATTTTCAAAACAGACAAAACATGACACAAATTCACGAGATCATAAATAATTGTTGCAGACAATTTGTACATCAGCTACGTACGTAAAAATCTAATATATGTACATAACTGCATTTCGTAAATAAGTTTGTATTTTAAGTGCATTCTAGCTTTTACTAAACTTCTTGGTGTGATAGCAACAATGATATCACTGTTGTGGACTGTGGCTCCATTGGGTATTTTTTATATATTGTGACTCGTTATGACATCATGCTCGTGATGTACCTTCGTATATGCTAGTCCTTTAATGTTTATTACGTGACTGATTTTTCATGTACAGGGAGGTTTCATATCTTTTACACTTGTTTTCCCCAACCCTTGCGTGCTGACCCCTCACTACCGACATCTCACTGCTGACTTCTCAGTGCCAACCCTTGCGTGCTGACCCCTCACTGCTGCCTTCGTGCAGTACCGACACCGAGCATTTCTGTTTAACAACCGGTCAGTTTTCTATNATAAAAAATAGTTTCAGGCAGTATAGTCTATATTAAATGTATCTTATTGAGATGGAAAATGCACAACAATAAAATTATATATAATAAAAATGCTAAGTAACCGTCTTTTATTGATAATTAATGGACGTTTTCATAATATTCAACAGCCAGATTTGAAATAAATATTTGATATGTGAATATTTTCAAAACAGACAAAACATGACACAAATTCACGAGATCATAAATAATTGTTGCAGACAATTTGTACATCAGCTACGTACGTAAAAATCTAATATATGTACATAACTGCATTTCGTAAATAAGTTTGTATTTTAAGTGCATTCTAGCTTTTACTAAACTTCTTGGTGTGATAGCAACAATGATATCACTGTTGTGGACTGTGGCTCCATTGGGTATTTTTTATATATTGTGACTCGTTATGACATCATGCTCGTGATGTACCTTCGTATATGCTAGTCCTTTAATGTTTATTACGTGACTGATTTTTCATGTACAGGGAGGTTTCATATCTTTTACACTTGTTTTCCCCAACCCTTGCGTGCTGACCCCTCACTACCGACATCTCACTGCTGACTTCTCAGTGCCAACCCTTGCGTGCTGACCCCTCACTGCTGCCTTCGTGCAGTACCGACACCGAGCATTTCTGTTTAACAACCGGTCAGTTTTCTATGGTTGCAATAATATATATCACCATATAACCAGTGTATTGACGCACGTACCTGGCAATACAACACATCCACCACTATTACCTTCTGTGCCAACATACAACATAACCGGTCCGGCCGACACACAGCTGCGGTGTACTTCAGCATCGCCTGCGTCCAGAATACATACTCCGTCCACCGTAGGAAGCCCCACTAGCTTTGTAGGGCGATTGCACGGTGGAGAAGCCGAATCAACCATAGGTCAGTTAATGGTTTTTCCTTAATACATTACACACTACTCATCCGTGGTGTTTGTTTGTTTGATTACTCATGTTGGTGTTTTTGCGTGTCTCATTTACTTTGTGATTACGGACATAATTCTTTCTACAATGTTCTTTGCATTTTTTTTTACATATGTATATGTTTAATACAGATTATCTTGGTATGTTTTTGTCTTTTTTATGACATATTGTTGTTTTCTGCGACACGTAATAAAGTTCTGCAATAGCTTGTGTCCAAAATAATAGTTAATATAAACTGTTGCCCTCCATTGCAAGAATCATTCATAGAACACAAAGAAAATTCTGTCAGGTAATTACGATCCTCTGTTCCACATAAACACTGGTTATACCGTTTTCGATTTTCCATTTATTCGCACTATCTTATAGGTACGTACATTTTTACATTAAGAACGCTTGGGATGTAACTGAACATCAGTATACGAATCAATGTGGGGGATGCCATGGAATTCCCCATTTCATATTCTAACCACCTTCCCCCTTGGTTCACGTCAAAAAATCAAGCTTAGAAATTGCATTTTGCAAAATACCAGAATCGGTGTGGAGTTAAACTACGATTCTCTGGATAATGTTTAGTGTTATTGAGACCTTCAATCTATGGAGAAAAAAAAAAACAGGAGTTGAGAACTTCGCGTTAAAAATAATTGCGGTGTCAACCCTATAATTGTACACAATTTTTTCGTTTTCATGTTTTATGGTATTTTAATGCCGTTTTATTGAGCAGTACGTCATACTTAACAAAAAAGGTCCTCTTTTTGCAAGTGCCTAGAACCCAAAGTTTCCTTTTAAACTCGCAGTAAGTATTCAGTAGCAATAGAGTGCCTGGCATGTAGGCAATACTTCACACACGCGGAGTTGACTTCGACAGGCTATCTACACTGCAGTCATACACATATGTAATCCCAGCACACACTTTTTGCTTCGTTTCACTTATGCTTTCAGGAATAGTCGGCCCAATATAGAGTGCTTACGATATGTTTATCTCCGCGAGTGTAAAGTATTGCCTAGTTTTCAAAGGAAACAGTAGGTCCTAGGCACTTGCAAAAGAGGACCTTTTTTTTTTGTTAAGTATGGTGTACTGCTCAGTAAAACAGCATTAAAATACCATAATACATGAAAACGAAAAAATTGTACACAAATACAGGGCGGACACAGCGATTCTCTTTATAAAGGCGAAGGTCTAACTCCTGTTTTTCTTCTTCTTCTTTCCATAGATTAGAGGTCTCGATAACACTAAACGTTTTCAGAGAATCGTAGTTTAACTCCCCACCGATNATAAAAAATAGTTTCAGGCAGTATAGTCTATATTAAATGTATCTTATTGAGATGGAAAATGCACAACAATAAAATTATATATAATAAAAATGCTAAGTAACCGTCTTTTATTGATAATTAATGGACGTTTTCATAATATTCAACAGCCAGATTTGAAATAAATATTTGATATGTGAATATTTTCAAAACAGACAAAACATGACACAAATTCACGAGATCATAAATAATTGTTGCAGACAATTTGTACATCAGCTACGTACGTAAAAATCTAATATATGTACATAACTGCATTTCGTAAATAAGTTTGTATTTTAAGTGCATTCTAGCTTTTACTAAACTTCTTGGTGTGATAGCAACAATGATATCACTGTTGTGGACTGTGGCTCCATTGGGTATTTTTTATATATTGTGACTCGTTATGACATCATGCTCGTGATGTACCTTCGTATATGCTAGTCCTTTAATGTTTATTACGTGACTGATTTTTCATGTACAGGGAGGTTTCATATCTTTTACACTTGTTTTCCCCAACCCTTGCGTGCTGACCCCTCACTACCGACATCTCACTGCTGACTTCTCAGTGCCAACCCTTGCGTGCTGACCCCTCACTGCTGCCTTCGTGCAGTACCGACACCGAGCATTTCTGTTTAACAACCGGTCAGTTTTCTATGGTTGTAATAATATATATCACGATATAACCAGTGTATTTACGCACGTACCTGGCGATACAACACATCCACCACTATTACCTTCTGTGCCAACATACAACATAACCGGTCCGGCCGACACACCGCTGTGGTGTACTTCAGCATCGCCTGCGTCCACCGTAGCAAGCCCCACTAGCTTTGTAGGGCGATTGCACGGTGGAGAAGCTGAATCAACCATATGTCAGTTAATGTTTTTTCCTTAATACATTACACACTACTCATCCTGTAAGCAGCACCCATATTTTTTTAAAACAGCTTCTATTTATTTTTTTCTGTCCATGGGGTTTGTTTGTTTGATTACTCATGTTGGTGTTTTTGCGTGTCTCATTTCCTTTGTGATTACGGACATAATTCTTGCTATAGNATTACGGACATAATTCTTTCTACAATGTTCTTTGCATTTTTTTTTACATATGTATATGTTTAATACAGATTATCTTGGTATGTTTTTGTCTTTTTTATGACATATTGTTGTTTTCTGCGACACGTAATAAAGTTCTGCAATAGCTTGTGTCCAAAATAAGAGTTAATATAAACTGTTGCCCTCCGTTGCAAGAATCATTCATAGAACACAAAGAAAATTCTGTCAGGTAATTACGATCCTCTGTTCCACATAAGCACTGGTTATACCGTTTTCGATTTTCCATTTATTTGCACTATCTTATAGGTACGTACATTTTTACATTAAGAACGCTTGGGATGTAACTGAACACCAGTATACGAATCAATGTGGGGGATGCCATGGAATTCCCCATTTCATATTCTAACCACCTTCCCCCTTGGTTCATGTCAAAAAATATATTTTCCGCCCTTGAAAATCGAGCTTAGAAATTGCATTTTGCAAAATACCAGAATCGGTGTGGAGTTAAACTACGATTCTGTGGATAATATTTAGTGTTATTGAGACCTTCAATCTATGGAGGAAAAAAAAACAGGAGTTGAGAATTTCGCGTTAAAAATAATTGCGGTGTCAACCCTATAATTGTACACAATTTTTTCGTTTTCATGTTTTATGGTACTTTAATGCCGTTTTATTGAGCAGTACGTCATACTTAACAAAAAAGGCCCTCTTTTTGCAAGTGCCTAGAACCCAAAATTTCCTTTTAAACTCGCACAAAGTATTCAGTTGCAATACAGTGCCTGGCATGTAGGCAATACTTCACACATGCGGAGTTGACTTCGACAGGCTATGTACACTGCAGTCATACACACACATGTAATCCCAGCACACACTTTTTGCTTCGTTTCACTTATGCTTTCAGGAATAGTCGGCCCAATATAGAGTGCTTACGATATGTTTATCTCCGCGAGTGTAAAGTATTGCCTAGTTTTCAAAGGAAACAGTAGGTCCTAGGCACTTGCAAAAGAGGACCTTTTTTTTTTGTTAAGTATGGTGTACTGCTCAGTAAAACAGCATTAAAATACCATAATACATGAAAACGAAAAAATTGTACGCAAATACAGGGCGGACACAGCGATTCTCTTTATAAAGGCGAAGGTCTAACTCCTGTTTTTCTTTTTCTTCTTTCCATAGATTAGAGGTCTCGATAACACTAAACGTTTTCAGAGAATCGTAGTTTAACTCCCCACCGATNTTTCTTCTTTCCATAGATTAGAGGTCTCGATAACACTAAACGTTTTCAGAGAATCGTAGTTTAACTCCCCACCGATTCTGATATTTACAAAAATTCTATTTATAAACTTGATTTTCAAGGGCGTGTATCTCCGTTAGGGATTGAGTTTGGCCAAAAGTGGTATTGCATATTTCTACTTCATTTTCTATAAGGAATCACCTCCCGAAATATTTCTGTTTGAGTTTCCAAACAGCCTGTATATTGTAAACAGTTTTTTTATATAATTATTTAAGCTAAAACTATAACATTGAAGTTATTATTATAACTAAATAATTTTTACTGGGTAAATGACAGTGTGACAGTCTATTTAAAAAAAAANTAACATTGAAGTTATTATTATAACTAAATAATTTTTACTGGGTAAATGACAGTGTGACAGTCTATTTAAAAAAAAAGCACTGTAATAATATCAATGGAAGGAAATCTCTAGGTACACAGTATTGCAACTAACAAGAGTAAAANAAAAAAAAAAGCACTGTAATAATATCAATGGAAGGAAATCTCTAGGTACACAGTATTGCAACTAACAAGAGTAAAAAATATCCCATCAGCAAGTCAGTTATGCTAGCATCCATTTGGCCATTCCTGTAAATATATTAATGTAGACAGGAATAAGTAAGCCATTCAAAGGAATCAATTTAAAATTATTTTTAGTTTTCTGTATTTGATTATCAAGAAAATGTTTTGTGCACTTTTTAAATAGAAGCGTTAAACCTACATATTTTTTCATGTACAGTTGTGCACGGGACAACTCAGAGAAATTACTTATCAGGAACAAACAGTTATATTTAATGAGTTACATCAAGTTAGAAGAACGGCTTGTAAATAGTAGGTGACTACCATTATAGATTAACCATATTGAAATTAATTTTCTAAATAATTTTTTTTGTTGGGACATCATATTGCACAGTTTCCAGCCATCAACTCAAATACTATTTCAGTCAATAAGTCTTGAGCGACAAACTGGGTATGAGTGTCAATCGTTTTCATTTTACGGACGCTATAGGATACTGAGAAAAAAATATATATTGCCTTCCTCTGAAGTTGAAAAAGGTCGTCTTACCTAATTTAATCCAATAACATTTTCCTCCCCCTCCCTAAAAAAAATTCGCTCTGTGATACAAGCGAATGGTGCCGTTTGCGCTAAGTATTTAACTTGAGCTGTCATTTCAGAAATCTGAAAAGTGTTGTTCCATCGCGCGACAATGAGTAGCATGTGATTTCCGTAGCGGCGGCATTACCTCTGAATGCAGACACCCATCTCNGCAGCGTGTGATTTCCGTTGCGGCGGCATTACCTCTGAATGCAGACGCCCTCCTCCAGTGTTGTACACTGACACCGAGAATACCCACTCCATGTTCGTCTTCTGCAGCATCGCCCTGCGTGCCCCAGTCGAACGTACTCACTGCTGACGTCGCGAATGACAAGGGTCTTCACGACCACATGCTGCGTTTAGATGGCATTCAAAAAATTAAGTACATCTGCTGACCTGATTTACACTTAACGTCCACAGTGCGAAGAAAAACTTCTTTGTACAGGATGAGTATAAAATAATACCCCAACTTTGAAGGTCTATAATATCGCAACCAAACAACCTACAACCTTGATTGACCAAGCAAATGAACTGTGGAACCGTGAAGTTTGTTTACCATATCTTCATAAACGTTCTATGTGACCACTACGAGCGGCCTGAATGACATTTACGCAATAATCAAACTCGTTCCACACTCTTGTCAGCATGTTCGGTGTTACGGTTTGAATGGCGTCCGTAATTCTCGTTTTGAGGTCGTCAATGTTAGCCGGTAATGGTGGACGAAACACTTGACCCTTTACGTATCCCCATAGAAAAAAAATCGCACTGGGTAAGATCCGGGTTTTCTTGGAGGCCAGTAATGAAGAGCCTGGTCACCAGCTGCTCCTCGACCAATCCAGAGTTGCGGCAACGTCTCGTTCAGATATCCACAAACAGCTAAATGTCAATGGGATGGTGCACCATCCTGTTGGAAAATGAAGTCACCCGCCGCCTCTTCTAACTGATGAAACAACCACTCTGTAAGTATGTCCAAATAAGGTATTTCAGTAACAGCGGGCACGTGAAAAAAGAAAGGATCGAAAACAGTGTCTTTGGATACAGCGCAAAACACGTTAACTTTGGGGGAAGCGCGCTCGTGTTCGGTGGTTTCATGTGGAGGCTCCTGACCCCATATCCGCACGTTGTGCCGGTTCACCTTACAATTTGTATGGAACGTCGCTTCATCGCTAAAAACCAGCTTAGACATGAAGGCATTATCTACCTCGTACTGGGCACACTAAGGAAACATCAGACTGTCCCGTTCACATTAGCATGTCGAATGCGACCTCATCACCTTAATCAGAGAGTTCCGATATTAATTTTGTGTGACCTGATAGGTTGTATCGCTAAAAGCATGTACACATTAGCTAATTGAACCCCGTCTTGTACACTAAACATGTCACGACAGAATTTTTTCTTATCACCGTTGGACCCCACTGCGAACACATTGTGTCACGATTCAGTGCTTTTGTTCGTCCTCATAGCTGCAAGAAATGGACACAAATTATTCTCCTATACATCCGCTGCCTTTTTTCTTCTTCTTCTTCTTTTCTGTTGACAATGTCCTCCCTCGCGTCCTATCTTAATATTTTACTAAAATGACCATGGTACGTTGGTTCACACAAAATGGCATTTTCACAGGAATATTCTATAAACATGGTCTGCATCATCACAATGGGCCATGTTGTTTAGTGAAAATTCCCAACGCCAGAAATAAATACTGTCTGCTCTGATTTTGTGTGCCCTGTGAGCGGGGATTCCAGGTGTGGGCGTTATCAAGGGGTATTCCAAGAGGGTGGGGCAAAATACGAATTTGAATAAGTTACCTTCAGAGGAACATGAGATTTACAACTCTGTTTTACGCAAATTAAATGTAACCAACGTCTCTGACATGTCAAATGAATAAATTAGTTAATCTTCAACGATGCACAAGGATGAGGTGAACTCCTCCTAGCAGGGACTTGCATTCTAGTGTTGCGTCGAATCATAAAAATTAGTTCAGTTAGTTACCAGAATGATCACGAACAATAATCATTTATAAACAATTCGTGTAGTGGATCTATCACATTTCATAGGGGAAAAAAATAGTTTCCAGGGGAGGGCAATTATGCCCCTCTTTACCCCTCCTGCTGATGCCCGTGGGCCCAGTTAAGTATCACTGCTAGTCATTAGCGCCGATGTAGTGTAAAGCAAAAAAAAAAAAAAACAGCGTTCCTCTTTGCATGGAGTTCATGTATTTAACCCCATCATAGAGCAATGCAGTTGCAAATTTCACGTTGCACCTCTAGATAACAATATTTAATCGGTCCCCCCCCCCCCAGNATATTTAATCCCCCCCCCCCCTTCCAGGTGGCTAGTGTTACGAATGTACTTTTTAAGCCATTCATACGTGAAAGGTGCTATAGGGCGTAGCTCAATAATGATTCATGATTCGGTAGAGCACAACAGTATAAGATGAGGTTTTTTATTACACATATAAAAGGATTATACAACAACTATTTAAGTTACTATTGATCGAGGGAGCTTTAAATTGAAAACCAAGATGCTAATTAATTATATTAAGTGTTATTCTTAACGCCGTTATTATTACAGTCTAACTGGAAAGTCGTCACCTTGTTCATGTTGCCGGAGGCTAATTCTAGGAGGCGGTTAACGTCGGCCGGACACACCCACCTTCCGTGGTCTTCTCTCTGGTCGGTTCGACGACAAAAGACGCCGCTCCCACAGTGTTAACGCTGGCCTATATCGGTTGCGTTGTTTTATATTCTCTTCCTCGTTTACTGGCCGGTGGAAGGGGGANCCGTTTGCGCTAAGTATTTAACTTGAGCTGTCATTTCAGAAATCTGAAAAGTGTTGTTCCATCGCGCGACAATGAGTAGCATGTGATTTCCGTAGCGGCGGCATTACCTCTGAATGCAGACACCCATCTCCAGTGTTGTACACTGACACCGAGAATACCCGCTCCATGTTCGTCTTCTGCAGCATCGCCCTGCGTGCCCCAGTCGAACGTACTCACTGCTGACGTCACGAATGACAAGGGTCTTCACGACGACATGCTGCGTTTAGATGGCATTCCAAAAATCAAGTACATCTGCTGACCTGATTTACACTTAACGTGGTGTCACGCTTCTTTTTGAAGAAACATGTCCTACTCATATAAGTAATACCCCAACTTTGAAGGTCTATAATATCACAACCAAAGAATGGCGTCCGTAATTCTCGTTTTGAGGTCGTCAATGTTAGCCGGTAATGGTGGACGAAACACTTGACCCTTTACGTACCCCCATAGAGAAAAAAACGCACGGGGTAAGATCCAGGCTTCTTTGGGGCCAGTGATCCTGGTCACCAGCTGCTACTCGACCAATACAGTGTTGCGGCAAAGTCTCGTTCAGGTGTCCGCGAACAGCTAGGTGCCAATGGGGTGGCGCACCGTCCTGCTGGAAAATGAAGTCCACCGCCGTCTCTTGTAACTGAGGAAACAAACACTCTGTAAGCATGTCCAAATAGGCGATTCCGGTAAATGTGGGCTCGTGAAAAAATAAAGGGCCGAAAACAGTGTCTTTGGATACAGCACTAAACACGTTCACTTTGGGGGAAGCGTGCTCGTGTTCGGTGGTTTCATGTGGAGGCTCCTGACCCCATACCTGCACGTTGTGCCGGTTCACCTTACCATTTGTATGGAACCTCGCTTCATCACTAAAAACCAGCTTAGACATGAAGGCTTCGTCTACCTTGTTAAGGAAACATCAGACTGTCCCGTTCACATTAGCATGTCGAATGCGAGCTCGCTTCCCCCTCATCACCTTAATCAGAGAGTTCCGATATTAATTTTGTGTGACCTGATAGGTTGTATCGCTAAAAGCATGTACACATTAGCTAATTGAACCCCGTCTTGTACACTAAACATGTCATGACAAAATTTTTTCTCATCACCGTTGGACCCCACCACGAACACATCATGTCACGATTTATTACTTTCGTTCTTCCTCATAGCTGCAAGAAATGGACACAAATTATTCTCCTATACATCCGCTGCCTTTTCTTTTCTTTTTCTTCTCCTTCTTTTCTGTTGACAATGTCCTCCCTCGCGTCCTATCTTAATATTTTACTAAAATGACCATGGTACGTTGGTTCACACAAAATGGCATTTTCACAGGAATATTCGATAAACATGGTCTGCATCATCACAATGGGCCATGTTGTTTAGTGAAAAAACTTTCTCAACGCCAGAAATAAATGCTGTCTGCTCTGATTTTGTGTACCCTGTGAGCGGGGATTCCAGGTGTGGGCGTTATCAAGGGGTATTCCAAGAGGGTGGGGCAAAATACGAATTTTAATAAGTTACCTTCAGAGGAACATATGATTTACAACTCTGTTTTACGCAAATTAAATGTAACAAACGTCTCTGACATGTCAAATGAATAAATTAGTTAATCTTCAACGATGCACAAGGATGAGGTGAACTCCTAGCAGGGACTTGCATTCTAGTGTTGCGTCGAATCATAAAAATTAGTTCAGTTAGTTACCAGAATGATCACGAACAATAATCATTTATAAACAATTCGTGTAGTGGATCTATCACATTTCATAGGGAAAAAAAATAGTTTCCAGGGGAGGGCAATTATGCCCCTCTTTACCCCTCCTGCTGAAGCCCGTGGGCCCAGTTAAGTATCACTGCTAGTCATTAGCGCCGATGTAGTGTAAAGCAAAAAAAAAAAAGAACAGCGTTCCTCTTTGCATGGAGTTCATATATTTAACCCCATCATAGAGCAATGCAGTTGCAAATTTCACGTTGCACCTCTAGATAACAATATTTAATCCCCCCCCCCCCTTCCAGGTGCCTAGTGTTACGAATGTACTTTTTAAGCCATTCATACGTGAAAGGTGCTATAGGGCATAAGCTCAATAATGATTCATGATTCGGTAGAGCACAACAGTAAAAGATGAGGTTTATTACACATATAAAAGGATTATACAACAACTATTTAAGTGACTATTGATCGAGGTGGGAGTTTTAAATTGAAAACCAAGATGCTAATTAATTATATTAAGTGTTATTCTTAACGCCATTATTATTATAGTCTAACTGGAAAGTCGTCACCTTTTCATGTTGCCGGAGGCTAATTCTAGGAGGCGGTTAACGTCGGCCGGACACACCCACCTTCCGTGGTCTTCTCTCTGGTCGGTTCGACGACAAAAGACGCCGCTCCCCCAGTGTTAACGCTGGCCTATATCGGTTGCGTTGTTTTATATTCTCTTCCTCGTTTACTGGCCGGTGGAAGGGGGANCCAGTGTTAACGCTGGCCTATATCGGTTGCGTTGTTTTATATTCTCTTCCTCGTTTACTGGCCGGTGGAAGGGGGATTTCTGCAACTGTCTTCGCAAGGCGTTGTTGCAATCACGCTCGTGTCCTGGTTTAATGTATGAAGGTGTGATCATGCAGACCGCCCAGTTAAGGCCTGATCACATCATAACACTGGGTAGTGACATTGACGTACATGTTACGCACAGTGTGTAACAGCGCTCAGAACATTTATGGCTCGTTACCCGACTGCAGAGCTCTCCCCGACACAGACGTATAAGCTACGCGTTGGCCGATGATCGGTGTTCTCTACGAACGTGTCCAGTGTGCCTGGAAACACACAAGTTATTTTCGACACTCGTCTGCTTTCTGAAAATAATCTTCGATATTTCTTTGCGGGCACAGTTTTATCCGGGATTTAATTCGTCTGTGACCAATAAGTTTGAAAATGCGGAGACGAAGGAATTCACGCGCATTCGCTTAAAATGGGGATGGAAAATTACGATGGACAGAACCACGTGCCTTGTAGTTAATCTGAATCGTCGAGCCCACGCACGACTTGCCGAACAATGCGTCGAAACCTGCAACATTTGCGTTGTCGGGCGGCACCATGTTGGACGTCGCANGACTTGCCGAACAATGCGTCGAAACCTGCAACATTTGCGTTGTCGGGCGGCACCATGTTGGACGTCGCAATTATTTACATAAATATTTAACCGTGCCAACAAACTTCGACAGACTAAATAGGCAGAAAAAACTACACATGACCTGCAGCATAACCTTTATTCCGGAAGGGTGTGACCACCATTAAAGCGTAGCTGAAGCGGGCGTTATCATCAGTACCCACAGCCTTTACGAAAATGCGTATCTGAATTTCTGGATGGTGCGTTATTGAACGACTAAGTGCAAACCATGAAACATCGGATGCCGATATCAATCCCTTCTGTAAAGAAGGACGGGTTGGTATCCCACTTGGTTATTGACAAACGTAACTCTACGGCATTTTTGCGCTGCTCCCTGCAGATTAGTAATCTACCGTNGTATCCCACTTGGTTATTGACAAACGTAACTCTACGGCATTTTTGCGCTGCTCCCTGCAGATTAGTAATCTACCGTGCATAGTTAACCAAAGCGTTTCCTTGTATTTTTGTCCTACACACTATCGTTTTAGATGTATTAATGTATAATATTCTAACACTGCGAACGTTGCGATTTATGTATCATGCCTCAATCTCGACCTCTCAAAGAATTCATGAGAAAACAAAAGAGAACATATCGCTTATCTAATTTAGTCGACCGGCACTATGTTAACTTTACGTTAATTTTAAGTTTGTTAAACTTTTCTCGTGGAAACTAACTTTACATCGCTCTTAATTCAATGTGGAAACACTGACTCGTGCAGGACACGACTAAACGTGTCCATAACGCCAAGTTAAATAAACGAGTCCCATGCGAACTATGTGTTAACTATGAGTGAATTTATTTTGTAAAATCGTAGCAGTGTTCACACAGAAGTATGTAAGACTCGTCTTTGATATGTTTTTAGTGTTGTGCTCAAAAATGCTACATCTAGGATCTGAAAAATGGCCTGTGTCACTTATTCTGTCTTATTTAAAACCTTTGCATCCATGTAGCCGTAATATCCTACATCAGCGCTCCCTTAAATTGACACCTATTGTCACTCACAGATTTTATTAAAGTTCCAGATTCTGGAGATCTTTAACTGGTTAGCTATTCAAAACGACACGATCTTGCATAAACTAAATTGAAATTTTAACTTTCAATGCAATTAAACGAAGTTCTCATCTGATGACGTAACAGACGGATGATGGTAAGAGTAAAAACGAATACAGAAAAAATATTTTTTAAAATCCTACTGGCTGACACGTCAGATTTTACCTCAAGTGTTCGCTTAACTTTTCCGCTGGAAACTTCTGCTTTAGATAACGCTTAATTTAATGTGGATACATCCTGAAGGTAACGACACAATTATGTAAATTGGCCTTTAAGCCTGGATTGCTTCCAGTTTAAGGGTTGTCCTATATCCAATTTTCGATATAGTTTCGATCCAAATCGATCCTTGCTAACCCAATCGATTGTGATGCTATAAATCGTTCCCGTAAAGTACTGCAAATTGATAACAACGTAAATATGGCTTATGTTGATATCGCAAGCATCGGACCCCTTTAACATCGCTCACACTAAAATAAAAATTAAGGTAATTGTGAATATCTTTCGATAACAACCAGCCCATCGCTNCCCTTTAACATCGCTCACACTAAAATAAAAATTAAGGTAATTGTGAATATCTTTCGATAACAACCAGCCCATCGCTTGATGCAGTTTGAGTGAAGACGGGAACAGATGCCAGTTCCCCGAAACGTCGCTACTGATTCGCCAAGAAAACTGCGTGTATTCTTTTGTGCCGTCTTCGTTGCGTCGTCGGGTTTCGAGCTATCATACGTGTCTTTGTCTCAGTGTTCGTCTGTGTTGCCCTCCTTGGGTCATCTAGAGTCTTCTGCTCGTTTTCGTATGCATTTTTGTCTTTGTTATTCGTTCGTTTGNTGTTGCCCTCCTTGGGTCATCTAGAGTCTTCTGCTCGTTTTCGTATGCATTTTTGTCTTTGTTATTCGTTCGTTTGTTACTTATCCTGGTTTTTCTTCCGTTTAGTTTGGCAGAACTCTTGACAAACTCTTGTGGGATTATTTATACGTTTTAAATATCCGTTGACAGCAGTTAACCTTGGCTTGTTCTCGTGTATTTTTTTATGTCATTCTTTGTATTGATGACATATGCAGCTCTGCATTGGCGTATGTCCGAAGTTATTATTAATTTAATCGATAATACAGTTATCGAAAATATTAGCACCAGAAATAAAATTAAATTCCTAATGCAAACATGTACATAGCTAGAATCGCAAATTTCGCAATGTGTAATATATTACCCTACATTTTTAAAGACATATCGCAATCACCATATTTCAGAAATTTATCATGATCGATATATCGCCCCGCCACACAAGTCTCTTCCTGAGCGCAGTACGCAGGAACAGTCAACTGGAGCGGAAATGTAATCGCGGGCCAGACGCGCATTGTGTACTCTTGTTGCAGGAGGTGTATCTCCCCCTTCTCCCAGCTGCCGCACCGACATTGATCGGCAGGCAGGGAAGGGCCCGGTCTGTGGTTCGAAACACGGCCAGCTCTCGACATACTCACTGGCACTGGAGAGCAAGAAAAACGTTTCCTGTGTGTGCCAAACGCCGTTCAACTCTTAACGTACTACGTGAAACGGGGCCGCGGTAGTGTAGTGGTTAGACTATTCACCTATGCGAACCGGGTTCGATTCCCGGTGGGGTCGCTCCCGGATTTTCGCATATGTGAATAATGCCGGACGATGCCGCTGATCGGCGGGTTTTCTCGGGTATCTCCCCTTTCTCCACCCTGTAATTCCGGCGCTGCTCCAAACTCACCTCGCTTCACCCTCATCGGCTCTCAAGACCTGGATGTTAAGGGCCGCCCAGATCTCACTCACTCACTCACTCACTCACNCGCTTCACCCTCATCGGCTCTCAAGACCTGGATGTTAAGGGCCGCCCAGATCTCACTCACTCACTCACTCACTCACTCACTCACGTAAGCCGCCCCCATCCCTAAAAAAATAAAAGTTTTATTTCGGGTTTTTTAGCGTCGGTAAAGGTGAAGTGATGTGAGTATGAAACAACGACGGAATGCAGTGTTGTAGGAAATTGAAGTACCCCTAGAAAACCCACCAGAAAACAACATTAGCAACTTTTCCCACGTGTCGTAAAAGAGTGGCCTAGCTGGGAATCGAAACCGGTTCGCCGTAGTGGGATACCCGTTAAGATGGCGAATTTGGTTTTGGAAGGAATTGGCTGCTGTATGCTTGTACAGAAGCCAGAAAGAGAAGAAAGAAACTTCGGATACAGGATTGCATCCTCACGTGACTTCTAGGTTCCAGTTTCCTCGATGGCGTAGCGATCGAGAGAAAAAACTCTGCCAAGAACAATCTGCTAATGACAACCGTGTAACAAAAACAAAGGACGTTCACGTTAAATAAAGTACCTTTGAAATCAGCCGTTGATAAAAAAAATCACTGCACAGCACTACATATTATATATATATATATATATATATATATCCTAGAGTGGAGTGCAGGCTGCCAAGGTTGGCAGTGAATTAATAAAAACTGTTCTAAGACTTGGCGTTGCATTGTGAGTCAAATGTACAGGCATTCGAAGTTCGTGTTTCTTGTTTTATACACATTACAACACGAATTTATCTATTTTTAATGCATTTAAATTCATAAAAAATGACACGGTTTCACTTGAATGTATCAGGTCCATGGCAATGTTAATTTTACATATGGCAGAAGGATACAAGAGTAGTTCCTGGACAGGGATTTCAAAAGTGCTGAGCCGTGAACAGCGTATAGAAACATGATGGTGTTAACCATTGACAAAGTGTTTGCTAACGCATAGTTTCTTACGCATTAGGGATATTAATTTTACTGTAAACGCATGACGATATTAAAAAAAAACATGATCTGCACAATTTCGTAAGTGAAATTCTGCACTTCTTTGTCTCGTTTTAACTCTGTGAATGTAAACATTTTCACCGCTTGTTCACTATCTACGTTTCATCCACTTGACGGCATTTTAAATCGCAGAAATTTTCCTTTTGACTCTAAGAAATCTGGCCACTGTCTTATTCAACTCGAGTGCAACCTTCCTGTCAAATGAGCGTCCAAGTTTACTTGATCCAGGTACCTATACTTTAAATGGGCGAGTGAAGAGATTTGGATCGCTCGTAATATCGAGGTCTTGAGAGCCGATGATGGTGACTGATGTGAGTATGGAGCAGCGCCGGAATGGAAGGGCGGGGGAAACGGGAGATCCCCGAGAGAACCCGCCGACCAGCGGCATCGTCCGGCACGATTCCCACGTGCGAAGATCCGGGAGTGGCCCGGCCGGGGATTGA